>JABFPJ010004501.1:0-13695 GCA_022817425.1 Gryon sp. ZL-2020 | reverse complement strand
GTTAACAAAACTAACAAGATCATGAAAACTAACAACACTATTTAAACAATTAACATAGCAAAACTAACTAAAATATGAAAAATATATCTATATTTGTTACTTCTTAGTTTTTATTTGAGTTTTCCTTGAGAGGTTTAATATTTTATTTGGTACTTGGTGGGTCTTATTTGAGTTCTTTCTATGAGTTTTAATTTATGGTATTGTCCTTTATACTTGGCGCGTTTTTTTCATTTTTAATGAATGTTTTATATTTTTTATTAATTTAAAATATGTTTAGTTTTTTAATTTTTGCCTGACTTCTTTCTATGTATATTAATATTTTGCAGAAGCAGGTATTGATGCCGAAATATTTTATGATATTGATGAAACACTACTTAACAACTTGTTTGATAGTAGCGAATGTGGATATAGAAAGAAGTTTCAGAAGCGAATGGCTGAATGTGTACCTGGTGCATGCATTTCCTCCTTAAATCCACGTTAAATCCACCAATCGTTAAGTATTATAAGTTTTCCCGAATGTATACCAAATTCCGTTTCTACATCCTCCACGGACAATACTAATGTTGTAAATGTAGTAGCAATATCTTGTAGGTTTTTAATTTCCATTTTCTTTAACTTTGAAATTTACTTCTCATTTTATTTACTTTTTTAATTAGAAAATTATACTTAAAAATGTAATAACTTGTTTTCCTATTCAAATTTTATGAAATATTCGTTTTAATTAGCCACCATTAGACTCACTTCCGCGATTGAAATATTAAAATCGACGATAAGGGGTAGAATTGCTTTAAAGCAATTTGAAGAAGACCAAACAATAAATTATCGATTTATAACTGACGTTATAGTAGATTACGAATTCGATCACGATATGTCAGGCAAATTTAGGTAATGTTGATCAGGATTAAGCATTTTTATCATACATTTGTACTAACTAAATTATTTGGTAGAAATACTAATACATTTTTTTAATTTAATTAAATAGTTTATGAATGTATAATTATTATTAATGAATGTATATTATTAGTCAGTTATTATTTTCGAATAACTGACTCAGTATTCAATTATAGTTTTTTTAACTAGAAATCCTTATTTCTTTCACTATTTTTCCTTATCCTTTTTTTCACTCTTTCACTTCCCTATTTATTACTAAAATTACTTTTGTGTGTTGTAAATGTATAATTTATGTGTCTCATTTTCTACAACAAAAATTGTTTTAATTATAAAATTAATTATAATACATAACTTTTTACAGAATAGAAACAATGAGATTTCTCGAGCTGGCAACGTAACTTGCTTCAATTTTCAAGTTCGTCTATAGAACAATCGACTAAATACTTTTACTACCCTATCAAAAACAAGTAAATGTGTTCACGCGGGAGGAAGTCTTTATGACAAATACTTTCATATGAGGAGTAAAATGATTGAATGTAAAATTATAAACAATAACGAAGTACAGTTATTAAGTGAGAATTTAATGAATAATATTAAGTATACATTTAAAATAACGTATGTAAAATTAAAAAAAAATATATTACTATTAATATTTGTTATTTCATTTGCGTTAAAGGTGACACCTTACGCGAAGTATCTGAAGACATTACGTGGTTGCAAAATACGGATGAACCAGAAGAAGAAGTTATTCGAAAGTGGAAATCAAGTTTTGCTGACCGAGAGAAGTGCGATGATATTTTTCATTATTTTGAATCGTTCAAATGTCTTCGATTTTCGTTTGGTTATAAGTTAAATTTTCGTTTATGTAACTTCATATTTAAAAATAATATAACATTTTTGTTGCTAAAATTTAATTTATTTTACTTCTAGCTATGCAGAGATTACGACTTTGTGTTTCCAATGTCCATTACAAAATTGACAAGCAATTGGGATAAAGTAGCTCCTTTAATTATTACATATACTAAAGAAAAAAAAAACTTAATGGTATATGTAATTCATTGATTGATGCAAGTAAAATGTTATTATTTCAAATTTATCATAAATATATATTTTTTCCTCTAAAATTTATTTTAATTTAAATTATGCACATAATTTTTTGATAGGTAAAGAAAACGTCGCTGGTTTACTGTGCCTTCCAAAACTGTTCGGCCCAATTATAAAGAAAAAGAAAACCTGTGAAGTTTCTTTTGGAACAACTGCTGACGACGTTACAAAATCATTTGTTCTTTGTGTAGAGTTATTTTATAGAAAAGTGTTTATGTTTATAGTTTAAAGATGCTGATATAATAAAAAAATGATTTCAATATTAAAAAAAAAAATAAAATGAGTGAATTTGTCAAAAAGTTTTGTATTTTTTCAGTAATGTAAATGTTTTTCTTTATTTTTCGTTATAGACACATGAAGAATTGAACGACTTCAAGAATTTAAGACGAGAAAACTTCTTAGCATCAGGAAATCCGATTGGTTCTTACGTTGCATGTATCGGAGACCTCACATTAGAATCACAAATTGTAGACGCCGAAAGATTTGAAATATTTGTTGTTATCAACGAGATCAATTTTAAAATAACATCGAACAAGTTTATAGAAGCAGTTGATATTAGTTATAAATGTTTTTTCGCACTTAACATTGGTTTTAGTTGTGAATGTAAGCACGTTTGGATGTTCTTGCGGAAATATGTTTATAAAGACGCACAAGATTCGACTAAACCATACAAGTGCGTTGAAACATTAATTGAAGAGTTAGTCATAGTAGATGTTTAAATTTTGATTATGATTAAATTTGTTTAAATTATGAACTGTGATATTATCAGTTTTACAATTAATTAAAGGAAGTGGTTAAAAACTCAAAGATTTCTTTAAAATTTAAATGAGATAAAAATAATAGACTTTATTTAATTTTTCATAGATTTAATAACTTTTAATATTCAAAAATGTCTACGATTAATTTAGAGAATGAAATTTTTAAATTAACTTTAAATTTATATGGAAATCCAGCTATACCAAGAAATATTGTTCAATTTTTCATTGACAGTTTAAATACTTTTGTACATGACATTCATTTATCTTTTCTTGAATAGCAAATTAAATTGTACTCTAGTAATATTGACCCCCAAGTGTTCAATATTATTAATTCAATTAAAGATTCATCTCAAAGTGTATTCAATAAATTTGCAACCGAGTATAAAAGATTTGCTGAATATGAAAAAGCTAATTTGTTAAAAATGCCAATACAGTGTGTTGTCGGACATACATATAAAAAGACAACTAATGAAAAGCAACAAATATCGCAGAAAATTGATTTAACTGCGTAATTTATACCTCTCAAGTGGAGTTTAAAAAAATTGTTAGAAATTCCAGGATCTTTTGATTGTTTAAAAAAAATATGCAAAATTTATATGAGGAAAAAAAATTATTTCTAATTTTATACAATGTAATCTATGGAAAAAATTGCGTGCAAAATTTAGAGATAAATTTGTAATTCCATTATTTCTTTTCCAAGACGATTGTGAAATCGGAAATGCTTTAGGGTCGCATGCTGGAAAACAGAAATTTAGTGCTATGTACGCGTCCATTCCGTGTTTTCCTCCAGAATTAGTTTCACGACTTAATAATATTCTACTTGTTTTTCTGTCAAACGCCAAAAATAGAAAAAAATGTACAGATGATAATTATTATAAATATATAATTGACGAACTCAATGAATTAAGTCAGAACGGATTAATTATTAACGTCAATAATGTGAATTACGAAATTTACTTTCAGTTATGTTTAGTATTAGGCAACAATCTTGGCTTGAACGAAATACAAGGCTTCACAGAAAACTTCAACATTGGAAAGCCATATAGAATTTGCAGTACGCCAATGAGTGATAAAAAGAATTAATATGTGAAAAAAATGATATTCTAAGAACACCAGAATCTTATAAAGCGGTTTGTTTTGAAAAATGTCCCAGTGAAACTGGAGTCAAACGCGATTGCATATTTAATCAAGTCAACGGTTTTCACGTTACTCAGAATATTTCAATAGATTTAATGCACGATATATTTGAAGGTGTGGCAAATTATTTAATGATTAATATTTTAAATGAATTAATTTACAATCAAAAAGTTTTTACTTTGTCTTGTTTAAATGAAAGAATAGAAGCTTTTCCATACGGTTCTCTCGAAAGTGCGAATAAAATACCTTAAAAAAAAAGAACATATTCGAGAAAGCAAAAAATTAAAAATGTCAGCAGCAGAAATGATTTGCTTCTGCAGATATTTTTCTTTACTTATCGAAGATAAATTACTTAGCGAAAATGACTGTTGGAATTTATATGTTCTGTTTCGCAAAATAATTGCAATTGTTCTTTCACCACGTATCGTAGAAGGATATATTTTAAAATTAGATCAATTAATTTCTGAATTTTTATCTTCATACAAAAATCTTTTCGGAGAATTAAAATTTAAATTTCATAACATGACACATTTTATTCGAGCAATAAAAAACAATGGTCCTTTAATACATTATTGGTCCATGCGATACGAGTCTAAACACAGACAGTTAAAAGGTAGTGTTTTAGCAACTAGTAACAAAATGCATTTATTAAAAAATGTGTCTTTGAAAAGTCAATTGCGATTAGCTAACATGGTTTTTAATGGAAACACTCAAAGCCAAGATTTAGATTTAACAGATTACGAAGAAATTGATATTAGAACCAGAAAAATGTATTTTCCTACTCATGATTCAGAGAAGATATATTGTACAAATTATGTTGAATTTAATGGGATAGAATATAGAACCGATATGATTCATGTTACAGAAATGGGTGACAATGATAAACTTTCTTTTGGAAGAGTATTAGATATTTACATTGTTAACAAAAAAGTGTTTTTACTCATGCAAAGACTGAGTAACATTGTTTTTGATGATCATTAACTAGCACATCATGTTCAGGAACAGAGTCTTAAGATTGTAAGAAATGTAAATGACTTACCAGATATACATCCATGCTTGTTCTGCAAAAATAAAAAATATCAAATGGTTGCTACTCGTTATATATTGTGAAACAATTTTCTTTGTAATAAAAATGTTTGAATACAAGAATTAAAATAATTAAGTATGTTTTTTATAAATATAATTTATTTTCTTCTAATTTTCACTTTTATATTTTCTAAAATCGTATGTATATTTAATTTAAAATTTGTTTAAATTATTTGAAATTAACAATTTATAACTTTATTTATAGCAGTATTTATTATATAAGCTTCAAAAAAATAACTTCACAATTTTAACAACTTAAAATAACATTTATTGTATTGTGTGATATTAAGTGCAATAAAACATTTCTGCAATAAAAAATAAACATATATAGCGGCTGCTGTCAAACAATAACCTATCAAATTCTATTATATAGAGTTTAGCAGAAATAGGTAATGTCGCAAAGCTGTGACAGCTACACAGGTTCTATTATGCTCACATTAGCAGTATCTGCGGAAATCTTTAACAGAGCCGGCTATTTCTTTGGGTCCGTGTAGCGCGGAAGGTCAAGCAGAAAACCAAAAGAAGAAAAAGAATTTAAGGAAGCAAGCAGGAAAGAAGCCAAAGCCGAAACTTAAATCTGAAGCTCTGTTGATAAGACCTTCTGAAGGCAAAACATATGCTCAGATTCTGAAACAAGTTCAAAGTAAGTAGAAGCTTACTGCTTCTACTTACCTTGAACTACTTACTGATCCAAGCCAGTAGAACCGGGGACTGAAGTAATTTCAGTACGCTGCACACGCACGAAAGCCATGCTGGTCGAGCTTAAACGAGGCACAGAAGGAACAGCTTTGGAAGAGAATCTACGTGGTATTCTTGGAGAAGGTAATTAAGTCGAAAATCTCGTACAATGTGGGACTCTGGAGATCCGAGATCTTGACGCTCTCACCACCGAAGAGGAGGTAGTTGATGCAATCAAGCGAGACCTTGGAGACAAGTTACGAAAATTAAAGGTTAACGTGATGAAAGGAAACAGTAGAGGACAAAAGACTGCATTGGTGAAGATTTTCTCAGTGCACTCAGTCTTTTTAAAGAAAGCCGTATTAAAATTGGATGGATCAATTGCAGAATCCGAAAGCGTGAAGAGATACCTCGATGCTTCAAGTCTTGGCCTTGGACACATTGCTGCATTCTGCTGTGGACAGGATCGAAGCCAACGCTGCTACAATTGCGGCAAAGAAGGACACAAACTAAAGGACTGCACTAATTTGGAACATTGCATGCTATGTGCTGAAGCTGGTGTCTCAGAGGACAGGCAAAACCACAGGGGGGGCTCAGGTCGATGCCAGATGTTTCGTGAAGCTTTGGAGAAGAAAAGAAAAGGATGATTAGCTTTTTGCAAGTGAACATGAATAGAAGTCTGTTAGCGGATCACCTACTTCCTACAGTAGCGGCTGAAAATCAAGTGGATGTCTTGCTCCCTAGCGAGCAATATCGTAATCGAAACCAGAACAACTGGCATAACGATCGACTTGAAACATCCGCGATATGGATCCTTGATCCAAGTGAGACTTATGTTGAGAGGACTGTAATTGACGATCCTTTTGTTTGGGTCAAAATAAGCGGTGTTACTTATTTTAGCTGCTACATGACTCCAAGCGAGGGAATCAAAAACTATCGAAGGAAGATTGACTCGCTAAAAAACGTAATTCTTTCTAACGACGGAGATCTTGTGGTGACCGGGGTCTTTAATGCCAGTGCCGTTGAATGGGGTATGCCGCGAACTAACTCGCGTGGACGATATCTACTAGACATGACCGCACGGACAAGGATGTTTGTCATGAACAACTGTTCATCGATAACATTTCGTCGACCAGGTTGCATGGAGACAACTCCAGATATCCCGCTAGCATTAGAATCTATCCTTTCTCGAATTTAAACCTTAGAATGTACTTGAGGATTATACGGGCAGCGATCATCAATATATTATTTTTGATGTTAAAGTTGGTGGTCACTGTAATCGCAATGTGCGTCCTGAAAGACCTAGGCGTTGGAATTTCGATTATATTGACCTAGAATTTTTTAATGAGATTATTGGAGACAACACTCGCACCATCCTGACTGCCGAAGTGGATAACTTGGTAGACGAGACTATAAGATGGATCACTTTGGCATGTGAATTATCGATGCCACGAAAAATGCCTCTGGGTTACAAAATTGTAACCCAGAGGCTTGGTGCAATATCCTCGATCGGTCCCATGATCCCCACTTTCATGAAAAATGTTATTGAAATTCTTAACCCGACTCATCCTTTGCGAGAAGAAAGAAAATACGGAAATGATATAGCAGTTCCGCTTTTTGAATAACAAGAGCTGACATCGGCAGTGAAAACACTAAAAAATAAGAAGGCACCCGGTACGGACGGAATACCAGGGGAAATTTTGAAGATTGTAATGGAGCAAGATCCCGCAATCCTGCTAAACATGTATAATGCGTGTTTGAAGGCAGGAGTATTCTACAACAGCTGGAAAATAGCACGTCTTGTGCTGATAAGCAAAGGGAAAGGCGATCCTCAAAATCCATCATCATACAGACCCCTGTGTATGCTGGATACGGCCGGAAAGGTATTGGAGAAGCTGCTGAAACTCCGACTCCTACTTCGTTGAGACATCTGGTGGACTATCGCCGCAACAGTATGGGTAAGTGATGAAAGTGGTAAAGAAGGCCGAAGATCACAACCAGCATTCGAAAAGAGTGGTTCTCTTGGTTACTCTAGATGTGAGAAATGCCTTTAACTCTGCGAAGTGGATTGACTAGCTCGAAACGCTTGAGCACTCATTCCATGTCCCGCTCTATCTCTTGAGGATGATAGACATCTATCTCAAGGATCGTGCTCTTCTCTACGATACGACAGAGGGGCAAAGAAGAGTTGCAGTAACAGCAGGTGCGGCGCAAGGATCAATCCTTGGACCCGATCTTTGAAACATCTATGCTAGCCTTTTGATAGAACAGATGCCAGACGAAACAAAACTGGTTGGATATGCTGACGACGTTGCGGTTTTGATTGCAGCACGCAACATTGAATTGGCACAAATGCAACTAATTGCAACGATGCACATAATTGAAGCATGGATGAGAAATCATGGTTTATCTCGACGGCTCCTATTAAGAAAGTCGTAACTCAAAATTGCATTCTAAAAAGTCGTATCTGTAATTTGTATAATGTTACTTAAATGGAGAAAATTTGAGATACGACTTTTTAGAATGCAATTTTGAGTTACGACTTTCTTAATAGGAGCCGTCGATCTCTTGCTCTGAGCAAGACAGAGATTGTAATTCTCACGAAGAAAAGAATCGACACTCTGATACCCATGCAAGTGGGCGAAGTACAGATTGAAACAAAACCGGCGACAAGATATCTTGGAATAACGATTGATAACAAGATAAAATTTGGAGAACATATTCGCCACACTGTCGATAAAGCAGCTAGAGGAGTTAGCAAACTCATGGCCAATACCAACGGACTAAAATCCAGCAAGCGCCGTTTACTGATGACATCTTTTCAGTCTGTCCTTCTGTATGGGGCAGAGATATGGGCTCAGGCTCTCAAACGCGAAGTATACCGGAAACCCCTCGCTCGCATACAACGACAGGCAACTTTACAGGTCACGTCAGCGTACCGTACGGTATCCGAACATGCAGTCTTGATAATTGCTGGTGTCATACCTATTACACTGCTAGCTAGGGAATGTCAAGCAATCTACAAGAGAAAAGACGAAGCAGCGCGCAACACTGTCGCTGAGGAGGAGCCCATACGCACGTTCGAAAACTGGCAACAGATGTGGCAACAGGGAAGAAGAGGACGATGGACGGCAAGATTGATTAGAAACATTAAATTGTGGACAACAAGATCGCAAGGTGAAGTCGGCTACTACGTGACCCAGCTCTTGAGTGGACACGGGTATTTCCGGACATACCTCCGCAAAAAGGTAAAGCAGATTTACCAAACTGCCTGTACTGTAAAGACGAGCTGGACGACGCAGAACACACCTTTTTCTATTGCAATCGGTGGACAAAAGAGAAAAGAACTGTGGAAGCAGAATTTGGAAGTTTGAACTGCGATGATATCGTTAACCTGATGCTGAGTGACAGACGACCAAAACCTGAGTAATTAAAAGACGATAGCCTTTTGGGCTGAAGAATTAAAAGTCTTGGCACCGAAGTATTGTGATAAACAGTTGTCCGACCCAAAGATTTGATGAAAGGGACGCGGTTTTTAGTGAGTAAGAATCTCACAGTGCCTATGAGAGCAATTCCTCTTAGATCTCTTATGCAAGATTTTCCGCCTACCCTCTGAAAAAACAAATTATTATTATTATTATTTATTCTTGCTAAACAACACTTTGACGTAGGTCTGTACTGACCGGGTGAGGAGGCTTGAGTATTCTGAGGACGTTAAGAGCTATACCGGCGGTAGCGCAGCTACCAGAAGGGCCACCCGAGCCGGTCAGGTTGACAAAGAGGATCGAGACGAAGATTGTTTCTCCCGCTGCCTTGCGGTAAGGGATTGGTTTCCCAAAGGCTAAGACAAGGACAGTCCGATATAAGACCACTGGGGCACTGAGCGTAGCGGGTATGGTGACGCTGTCTGAGAGGGATGTGCTGAATGATCCATGCGACACTGAGCGCGCGGATGTGTCGGCTCCCGACATCAACGTGTCGTGCCAAGGGGTACCAGGAAGCCAGTGAAGGGTGCGCGTGGACGGCTGGGGCGGATGGACCATTCCCGCCTTTAAAGTCAAAAGCAATCACAGTCACGAGGGTAGCTGCGACCGTGATCACCCCCCCCACACCTGGAAGCACCGCGATCTAAGACGGCCTGGTACTCTGGAGTATCAACGCAGAATCCCATGGAACATACTCATGGAAATACAAACCCAGCAGCTCCAGGTCTGTGAGAAAGTCCTGAACAACATAAAGGCGGCAACGGGGCGTCAGAAGAATATCTCAAATGATATCAAAGGCGGATTGGTAGAATTGGAGAATGCGCTGAACGTGCTTAAACACGCAGGGTTCAACAATTGTGCTGCAGCCAAGAAGAAACGGGAACTGAGTGCTGTGTTATCGAGGGAAACACCACAAAACACCCCAAAGCGTGCAGCTTCTCGAAGTCCGGAAGAAGGTCTTATGTCGGAAGAAAAAGAAGAAACTGATCGCCGGGAATCGCACTGCAGGAGCCACGGAAGTTGATCGAACACCTGATAGAGAGATGAATGGCAACCAAACGAATGTCTGGAGGCAGGTGATTTCGAAAAAACAAAGAAAACAAGAAAAGAAAGAAAATACTGCTAAGGTCAACGAAAACAAAAGGGTAGAAGAAAAGCCAAAACGACAGCAGAAGAGAAAGCAAAGATCAAAATCTGATTCTATTCTCATCGAGACCACAGACCAGAGATCTTATGGTGAAGTGCTATTGAAGTTGAAGAAGGAAGTAGATCCCCAGGAAACGAATGCGGATATAAAAGCAATTCTTAAAACTCGTGGTGGCGATATGTTAATTGAACTCGGAAGAAAGACCGAGGACAAGAAACGTTTTAGTGACGCTTTGAAACTAGTTTTCAGTGACTCAACAACGATTCAAAACCTTAAATCAAAGGAAACGCTGGAAATTCAAGACTTGGACTGCGTGACTGAGAAGGAAGATATCGTCAACGCACTGCAGAGAGAATTCGGAGACCTCGGAGATATACGTATCAATATCACTAAGGCTGATACGAGCAGGGTGTAAAAAATGGCTATACTTGAGCTGGGCTCCACCTTAGCCGCAAAGATCTTGAACAAGACGCGGATCAAGATCGGTTGGATTTACTGTTGTCCAAGACTCAGATCGTTCGTCATACGCTGCTTTAAGTGCTTGGGCTATGGTCATTTGGCCTCAAACTTTATGGGCCCGGACAGAAGCGGATGTTGTTTCAGATGCTCCTCTTCGGAACACAAAGCTAAGGATTGCACCACGACTCCAAGCTGCGTTTTGTGCAAGGATCTTGGCTTACCACAGGACCTGCTGAACCACATCCCAGGCTCAAAGGACTGTAAGGTCTTTAAAGACGCTCTAGAGAGAGCCGAATTAAAGATACGTCGGGATGTTTAGAATCCTCCAGTGTAACATGAATAGGAGCCGTCTCGCGGATAACCTGTTAAACCAGCTGATCATCAAGCTTCAGCCACATGTTTTCGCCGTTAGTGAACAATACCGAAGCCAAACCGCACCACAATGGATCAGCGACCAACTCGGAACCGCCGCATTATGGACTCTACCAAGTAACGCAGCACAATTCCGAGGATCCCACATAGAAATCAGATTTGTATGGGTGGACTACGGCATGGTGACGGTGTACAGTTGCTACCTGACACCAAACGAAACCATGGAGGAATTTTGCAAAAAAGTGGACACACTCGAAGATTCCATCGTACCCAGCGGTGCAAAGTAGTAGTCACCGGAGACTTCAACGCAAAGGCTATAGAGTGGGGCATGCAGGAAACAGACACTAGACACAGGTACATTCTAGAAATGGCTGCAAGGGCAAATCTCATGCTCCTCAATGCTGGCGATACTTCTACTCATCCAAAACTCGAAGAGTTTACTGGGAGCAACCACCAATACATCAGTTTTGATGTAGCGTGGTGACCCCAGGACCGCACAACGAACCACCACATGGTCAAAAGGTGGAACATCAACAAGAAAGACGAGCCGAAATTCCGAGAAAAAATCTGTTCTGATAACAGACCTCACACATTCTGAAATGCAGAAGAACTTGCAGGATCAACCATGCGCTTGATTACAGCAGCATGTGATCATTCTATGGCAAGTAGGCTTCCTAGACACAGCAAAAACCCCGTATACTGGTGGACCCCCGAGATAGCGGAACTGCGAAGGGTTTGTTTCCGCAAGCGACGAGCTGCACAACGAGCAAGAAGGAGGGACTACCCGGATTCAGCTGGGCTCTTCCGAGCCTATAAAGTAGCTAAAAAGGTTCTTCGCTATGAGATAAACCGCAGCAAAGCAGTGTCATTAAAAAGTTATTATCGTGCTGGGCGGCAATTTCAACGCCAGAGCACCAGAGTGGGGCATGCCAGACATGAACTCTCGAGGTAGGAGGATTCTTGTGATGGCCGCAAGAATTGCACTCACAGTAGTCAACGTGGGATCGACTTCCACATTCAGGAGACCAGGATACCGGGAAACCATACCAAACGTAACTTTCGCGTCTGAAGGGATACTGGGCTGAGTCACTGTCTGGAATGTCATTGAGGACTACACTGGAAGCGACCATCAGTATATCGCTTTCAGCATACAACGGGAGAGCCCATCAATGCGCAGAATCGACATACGCAGAGCACCAACATAGAACACTGCCAACATCCACGAGGAGTGCTTCTCAATAAAACTACAACGTGGGAACGTCGGAAATCGCGGACTTGAGGAGGACATGTCTCCGACTCAGGAGACGAGCATAGCGTGCTCGAGGCAGAGCCGAGGCCAGCGCTCGTACAACTGAGTACGTGGCTGCCAAGAAATCGCTTCGTTCGGCGATAAGGAAGAGCAAGTCCTTAAAGTGGCTAGAGATGATCTGCAAAGTCGACAACGACCCTTGGGGCTTAGGCTACAAGATGGTCACGAAGAAACTGGGAGGCCTGACCAGTACTTCGATGGACTCGCAGATGATGGACCATATCGTTGGGACATTATTTCCAGACCATCCAGAGAGAACTGCCAGAGAAACCCACATCACCCTCGAGGACATACCCCTCTTCACTGAAGAGGAGCTTTTGAGAGCGACCAACTCCCTCAGAAGAAAAAAGGCCCCAGGACCGGACGGCATCCCAACTGAAGCGCTAAAGCTGGCAGCCAGTACTTGTCCACAGCTTTTGTTGGACATGTACAACAGCTGTCTCACAAAGGGCACCTTCTGCGCACGCTGGAAGAAAGCACGGCTCGTGCTTATCGCCAAGCCAAAGGCAACTGGAAACCTTCGAAAAGGCGTCATCTTTTCGGCCGCTCTGTATGCTTGACACAGCCGGAAAAGTCCTCGAAAAGCTCCTACAGTTGCGTATCCTTGCGGCTATACGCGCAGCCAGCGATCTTTCCGATCAAGAACATGGCTTTCGCAAGGGACACAATACGATCGATACCGTACAAGAAGTGATCATG
Source organism: Gryon sp. ZL-2020 (assembly GCA_022817425.1). Classification (NCBI taxonomy): domain Eukaryota; kingdom Metazoa; phylum Arthropoda; class Insecta; order Hymenoptera; family Scelionidae; genus Gryon; species Gryon sp. ZL-2020. Next base: position 570 of record JABFPJ010004501.1, on the reverse strand, counting down.
ATTGCGGAGTTGGCGCAGACGGGGAACCATTTCTCCCGGAATGTTACCCTTCTGGTCACTCTGGACGTTAAGAATGCCTTCAACTCCATGAGTTGGCAAGATGCTGTTAATGCCCTTAGGGTGCACTTCAAAGTGCCAGCCTATCTTATGAGAATGATGGAGGACTACTTGAGAGGGGATATCGTGTCTGCGAATGTCGAAGGACTTCTGCGCACAAAGAAGAGAGACATGGACTCTCGATAAGGAAACTTTCTTTTGAGGAAATGACCGAAGAGACTATCACTGGAAAAAATTATTTCGCGTAATTTAACCGCTTCTTTTAACATGTTTATTCTGAGGACGACGAAAACCTCAGGTCTCTCGTAGTGGAAGACGAGAGACCTAGGAGAAGTGTCGCTTGTTTTTAACAACATAAGATCGTGCCACCGCGAAGTACTACGAAAGCTTTCGTCCTGGGATGGATTCCACCAAGAAGAATGGGTGGCGGTTTTTTAGTGGGTACAAATCCCACACTACTTGAAAGACACACATTTAAAGTGTCTTTTTGAAGATTTTTCCGCTACCCAAAAA
>JABFPJ010004500.1:0-13697 GCA_022817425.1 Gryon sp. ZL-2020 | reverse complement strand
AAATAATTTGTTTATGATAATCCAATAATTTAACAATATCTTTAGTGACTATACTTTATCAATGCATGTAACGCAGACGCTAATTAAGTCTTTTTGTAAATTCAGTCAACAACATTAAAATACGAGAAAATGAATACAAAAATGAAAAGAGAAAACTAACAATCAATATTAAATCAAATGAAAAGTCTTACAGTGATGGAGATTCAAATATCGAACAAAAAAAATTGAGAATGTTATTCTTTTTATGTAAAATTCTAATCATTAAGCTATTCATTGCAGTTTAAAATGCCAATAATTAACATATAAAAACTTCAACTATTTCTATCTGAAATAACATGTATTTTATGAAATACATGATTTTCCCGAAGATCACCGACGTTACAATATATATGTGTGTACATTTATGATATTTATAAATATTTAAGGAATTAAGGTAACACATTTTCCCAACAAATTATTACCAATTCGATCCCATATATAAAATATACATAATAAGTGCGGAAATAATAATTTGTGCGAAAGTGAGAGTATTCATTTACAACAAATGAAGTCTTTTGGGGATTGATCGAAGTCGTCTTTGGGACCACAATAACACTTCGTATGGTGTTTTCAACAACACTTTCCTTCGTTAATTTATATTTTCCGCCAGGGCATGGAAATCGTGAGAAATAAAGCCATTCAACGAAACTAGTGAACTCTTATCGTAATGCATTTTTCTTCCTCATTTATGCTCAAATTTAGAAATTAGTAATTAGAATTCAAGTATTTTAAATAAAAATTGAAACAATTTTAAAGAATATTTTTGTTGTAAAAATTTTGTTATAACATTTTTTTTAATGAAATTTTGTTACAACATTTTTTTACAACAAAATTTTGTTATAACATAATTTTAATACAATTGTAAAATTGTAAAATTGTAAAATTGTAACAACATAATTTGTTTACAAGAAAATTATTTACAGGAAAAATTGATTATAACAAAACTTTTTTACAACATAATGATGTCACAACAAAATTATGTAACAAAATTGTAACAAATAATTTTGTTACAACAAAATTTTGTTACAACAAAATTTTGTTGAAAACAATTTTTTGTTACAACATAATTTTGTTACATCAAAATGTTCTTACAACAAAATATTTGTGCAACAAAAAGTTCTTACAACAAAAATTTGTTACAACAAAATGTTTTTAAAACAAAAATTTGTTACAAAAAAATTTCTTTACAACAGAATGTTTACACAACAAAAATTTGTTACGACATAATTTTTTACAACAAAATTTGTGTACAAGAAATTTTTGTATAATAATTTTTTGTACAACAAATTTTTCCTTACAACAAAATTGTTTTATCGCAAAACTTCTTTACAACAAAATTTTTTTACTGCAGAATATTTTTACAACAAATTTTGTTTACAATAAGATTTGTACAAATTATTTTACAACAAAATTGTAATAAAACGAAATTCTAAATGTTGTAAACAAAATTTGTACAAAAAAAATTGATTTACAACAAAAAAGTTTTGTACAACAAAATTCATTTAAAACAAAATTTAGTTATAACATAATTTTAATACAACGTAATATTGTAACAACATAATTTGTTTACAAAAAAATTATTTACAGGAAAAATTGATTATAACAAAACTTTTTTACAAGATAATGATGTAACAACAAAATTATGTAACAAAATTTTAACAAATAATTTTGTTACAACAAAATTTCGTTACAACAAAATTTTTCTTAAAACATAATTTTGTTACATCAAAATGTTCTTACAAAAAAATATTTGTGCAACAAAAAGTTTTTACAACAAAAATTTGTTACAACAAAATGTTTTTAAAACAAAAATTTGTTACAAAAAAATTTCTTTACAACAAAATGTTTACACAATAAAAATTTCTTGACAACAAAATGTTTACACACCAAAAAATTGTTACCACATAATTTTGTTACAACAAAATTTGTGTACAAGAAATTTTTGTATAATAATTTTTTGTACAACAAATTTGTTTTACAACAAAATTTATGAATAACAAAACTTATGTACAGCACAATCGTTGTACAATAAAATTTGTGTACAACAAAATTTTCCTTACAACAAAATTGTTTTATCGCAAAACTTCTTTACAACAAAATTTTTTTACTGCAGAATATTTTTACAACAAAATTTGTTTACACTAAGATTTGTTATTTAACAACAAAATTGTAATAAAAATAAATTCTAAATGTTGTAAACAAAGTTTGTACAACAAAATTAATTTACAATAAAAAAGTTTTGTACAACAAAATTCATTTACAACAAAATTTTGTTATAACATAATTTTAATACAACGTAATATTGTAACAACATAATTTGTTTACAAAAAAATTACTTACAGGAAAAATTGATTATAACAAAACTTTTTTACAAGATAATGATGTAACAACAAAATTATGTAACAAAATTGTAACAAATAATTTTGTTACAACAAAATTTCGTTACAACAAAATTTTTTTGAAAACAATTTTTTTTTACAACATAATTTTGTTACATCAAAATGTTCTTACAACCAAATTGTTGTGCAACAAAAAGTTTTTACAACAAAATGTTTTTAAAACAAAAATTTTTTACAACAAAATTTCTTTACAACAAAATGTTTACACACCAAAAAATTGTTACCACATAATTTTGTTACAACAAAATTTGTGTACAAGAAATTTTTGTACAATAAAATTTTTGGACAACAAAATTTTCTTCACAACAAAATTGTTTTATCGCAAAACTTCTTTACAACAAAATTTTTTTACTGCAGAATATTTTTACAACAAAATTTGTTTACAATAAGATTTGTACAAATTATTTTACAACAAAATTGTAATAAAACGAAATTCTAAATGTTGTAAACAAAATTTGTACAAAAAAATTCATTTACAACAAAATTTTGTTAAAACAAAAAATTTTTTTACAACAAAAAAATGTTACAATTTTGAAGGAAGAAAAATAATTATCAAGTCATTATTCAAATGCAACCTAATGATCAATTAGCGTGTAATTGCGTGAAATTCAAAACAAATCATCATTCGTTTCCAAAACGAGTCACGCCAACCAATTTGAAATCCTGCGTTGTCGCGCAGATCATAAACACAAACGAGCCGGTTTTTCAGGCATTTCTCGAAACCTTCTGTCTAATTATCCACTTTCCAACGACGTTACTTAAACGAGTTTTTCTTTTTTTTCTTTTTTTTTAATTAAATAAAAGTACAAAAAATTTATTGTCCTTTGAGCCGTTTGTATTGCAAAAGCAAAAATCCACAACAAATTCCGGTCAATAAATTAAATTATGTTAGATTGGAAGTCATTTGATTCAATTTTGGATTGAAATTAATCATATTTGAGATGTCGGAGATTCCGCTTCCTACGCAGATTGTAGGCACGTGCCATTGGAGTACATACATATTATAGAAAGATGCTCATAAAATGTCAAATAGCAGTGCTACTTTCACAGAAGAAAAAAAGGAAAAAGGATGCTGACCTTTGAACTTGACATACACTGAATTGAAATAAATTAACAGAGGCATTTATAAGATATCACAAGTCTTCTTAATTAAATTGTAGATTTCATGTTTGATTCGAGATTACGAATGTTTCTCAAATATACATGTGAAAAAGAGTGAAATCTTTTTTCCCCTCAAAAGTGTGACGAAACTGTTACTTTTTTGCCCAAGGGCGGCAAAGTATTTTCATCCCATACATTCCGTAATGGAAAATTACTTTTCCGCCCTCGGGATAGAAAGTTACTTTTTTTCTTTAAGGAAAGAAAGTATCACTTTCATTCCAATATTATAAAAAAAAAGATTTTTTCGATGCACTTGCAACAAAAAATATAGTTGCGGCATATTAAAAGTGGGACGAAACTGTTATTTTTTTGCCCAAGGGCGGCAAAGTATTTTCATCCCATATATTCCGTAATGGAAAATTACTTTTCCGCCCTCGGGATAGAAAGTTACGTTTTTTCTTTAAGGAAAGAAAGTATCACTTTCATTCCAATATTATAAAAAAAAAAGATTTGTTCGATGCACTTGCAACAAAAAATATAGTTGCGGCATATTAAAAGTGGGACGAAAGTAGCACTTTCCTGCCCGAGAGTGGCAAAGTATTTTCATCCCTTAATTCCCGCGGGATGAAAAGTAGCGATAGAATGGTATCTTTCCGCCCTTGGGATAGAAAGTTACTTTTTCTTACACGTGAATGGAAAATGCATCTTTTCTTCCCTCAAAAGTGGAGACGAAATTGGCACTTTCTTGCCCGAGGGTGGCAAGACATTTTATTTCTTAAATTTGATTCTTTAATTAATGAAATTTTGGTTTTCTTTCCAAAAAGAAGGGATGGAATGTTATTTTCTTCCCTTGGAATAGAACGTTACTTCACTCAAAAGTGGGACAAGAGTGGCACTTTTTCGCCCGAGGGAGGCAAAGTCTTTTCATCCCTTAAATCACGTAATGCATGATTGCTTTATCTCCCTAGAGATGGAAAGTTACTTTACTTCCCTAGGGAGAGAAAATGCTACTTTCATTCCATTTTTCAGGCAAGAAAAGATCTTTTAAATGCACTTCTAAGAAAAAATATCGTCCGCAATTAGGGAGAAATTGCCAAATTCTCTCCCTAGTTGCGGAATGTACTATTTCCTCTTTAGGGAAATAAAGTGCAACTTTTATCCCAATTTTCGGAAAAAAAAGATCTTTTTGCACTTATAAGAAAAAATACAATAGTTGCGGAATATACAATTTTTTCAAAAGCGGGTCGAAAGTAGCACTTTCTTGTCCGCGGCTGGTATAAAATTTCCATCCCTTAAATGATCCTTTAATTAATGGAAGTTTACTTTTCTTCCCGCGGAACGAAAAGTTATAGAGGTAAAATATTATTTTTCCTTCCTTGGGATAGAAAGTTACTTTTTCTCCTTAGGGAAATAAAGTGCCACTTTCATCCACTTTCCGAAAAAAAAAAACAAATATTTTGTTTTTGTAAGGCAAACTATAATAGTTAAAACAAGTTAATAGTTTAAAAGCAGAGATAGAATGTTGTTATTTTCCCTCCCTTGGGAGAAAAAGGTGTCACTTTCTACCAAATTTTCATTGAAGAAAAAATACCTTTTCAATTTTCTTTTAAGAAAAAAAAAAAAAAAAAAAAAAATCGTTCGAAAAAAAATGGCCGAATCGACTCGACTGAAATTGACAACTTTTTCCCCTAGTTTCGAAATATATTATTTGAACAAAGAATAAGAATCAATTAAATTGAAATCATCAAATGAGAAGAAAATAGGAAATAAAAAAAAATGAAATTCAATAAAATTGTTTTATTTATTCTCGAAAGATTTTTATTTTATGTCATAAAAGTAACTGTTTAAAGATTATAATTCTAAACAGACGTTGCTTCTATCATAATTAAAACAGTCTGAATAAGTGAAATTGATTGTCCGATAAATTATGCAAAACATTTACTTAATTTCTTTTCATTAATATGTATTATTTGATAAATTTATTGTGAAAGAGTATTCATCAATTCTATGCATTGCAACAAATGAAAAAAAAAGTATTTTATTCAATTAGCACCTTTTTAATTAATTGTTTACTACAATTACATATGTCATTTGGTAAACAAATTATAAACAATTTATTATTATTATTTTTATTATTATACATAATTAATTATTATAAACAATTAATTAAACAAGAAAATTAATTTAAAAATTTCTTTTTTTACAGATTTTTTTTATTTTTAGATTTTAATTTAAAAAAAATTTTTTTGTTAAATAAATAAAAAAATTGTGTTAATTCAATAAAACAAAAAAAGATCATATAATAAAAAATGACATAAAAAATTCATTCAAACTTATTCCTAAAAAAAATAAAAAAAAAAGATAACTTCGTAATTCGTACTCAAAAGCCGACTTTTACAGTTACTTTTTCCCAGTCAAAATGACGAATTAATTATTATTGCCAATAAAATAAGCGATCAATTCGGTGTTTTGACGTAAACGTTTCTTAGCTTAACAGCTTAACTGTGAAAGAATCACTAAAGTTATCATTTTGCCTAAGAATGTGAATGAATTACGTAGAATATAATTGAAACATCACTTTTTCAATCGATTTGGAAGTTTGAAATGTTCCAAAAATGATTGCATATATGAAGACATAATTCGTTAATTATGATGCATTTTACCGTTGACTAATTTTCGTTTATTGAACCCTCATAAGTCTTCGTCATATCGAAAGAATTAATTACTCGAAAGTGTACATGATTGAGCAATCGGTAATTTGAAAAAAGGCCGACTAATCTCTCATCTCTTATTGAAAATGTTGACAACTTAATTGATACTGTCAAATCATACTTTTTCACATTATTTATTTTATTTATATGTTAATGAAACACAAGTAATTTCTTCATTTTGGTTTTCTTCATTGAATGGAAGGTTTTTTCTAATCGTTTTCATCTAAAAGTTGTTTGTAAATAAAAATTTTGTATTTTACTTGAAAATGCAATGTTTTAATTTAAATGTGAAATTTAAAATAAATTAAATTGAATATAAATGGTGAAATATTTCACTTATTTATCTCAAATGGCATATGACAAAAAGTAATAAATATATAAAGATATATATTGCGATTTCAAATTTATAATATAGTATATTTTTTAAACAAATATTAAGTAGTTAACAAAATATAAATAAAATAAAAATAATAAAACAAATATTGTTAATAAATTGATGATATATTTATGATACATTCATAATATATTTTAAGTATATTTATACAGATATATTAATGATATATTCATAATACAATCATAATACATTTTAAATATATTTACAGATATATTTAAATGAAACACATGTGAAAATATATCATATATTACAATATATATGCTCTGAATATCATTGTTCTATAACAATAAATTTTTAATATATTGATAATATATTCTTATTATATTTAGAATATATTAAAAAGTATTTAGTATATATTAACAATATATTAAAAATATATTCGTAATATATATCGTATAATATATCTATATTTTCCATATATAAAACAAATATTAATAATAAATTATTCAAGAAATCATATATGGACCTTATATGGACCATATATGGACGATATAGAGAACATATATGGACCTTATATGGACCATATATTGACCACGTATCGATCATATATGGATAATATATGGATCATACATTGACCATATATCGATCATATATAGACCAAATATGGACCATATTTAGAATATATATGTATCATATATGGAACATATATAGACCATATATAGACTATATATAGACCATATATGGACCATATATAGAATATATATGGATCATATATATGAACCTCACACTGAACTTATTAGGAACGTAGATGGACCACACTTAGGCCATATGTGAAACATATGTGGATCATATATGGACGATATAGAGAACATATATGGACCATATATAGACCATATATAGATCATTTCCAGAAAATATATGATATATAGACCATATGTCGATCATATATAGATCATATATTGATCATATATGGACCATTTATTGATCATATATTGACCATATATCGATCATATATCGATCATATATTAATCATATATATGACGATATATTGATTACTTTTGTTAAGTCCTAATACCTTGCCAATATATGGTCCATATATGGAAACTATATAATATAATACATACGTATATATTATGTTTGTACTTTTCATACTTTTTCTCGCGAACCAAAATTAAAATAAAATAAAATAATATCAAAATCTATAAAATGTGAATAAAAATATTCCAAGCAGGGAAAGTGAAAATTGTACAAAAAATGGCCTTATCTGATAAAAACGAGTTAAAGCTATTTTTGCGGATTAGCTTAAAACGACGATTCCTAAGAGAAATTACTTGCTAATTAATGCGATTATTCCGAAAAATGATTCGCTATCGCCGGATCGTTTTAACTGTTTGCGCGACTGATTTATCGTCATTGGCAATCATTTTGAAACAATTATGCCGGCATTGCATTATCTTAAAATATATAAATAAGTAATAACTCCGACGATCAAGACGTCTTTCATTTGCGAACAAACTTAGCGTGAAGTAGTTGCCACGTTCAATTTTTTTAATTAAACAAAATTATTATTCATTAATTTATTTATTTAATTTATTTATCAATTTACTTTTTTATTTATTTATTTAATTTTTTTTAATTTATTTTACTCATTTGTTTATTTATATATTATTTATTGCATTTTATTGAATCAATTTTAAATTCCACTTTTTTACAATCAAAATCGTAAAAAATTATATTTGAAAGTAAAGTTCGATACTTTTACTTAGTATTTTTTTGTAGCTGAATGTTGAGATTATAGAAAATATGTAAATTCGTAGAGAATGAAGAAAAGTAAATCGGCGTTCAATTTTAGCATAAATAAAATGACATAAGAAAGAGCGAATAAATTTTACGAGTTTTACTGTATTAATATATATGAACTCGAAGTGAGATCGAAAATGGGAATATGCAAATGTGCAAAAATAATGCAGTTATTACTGAAGCATCCCAAAGTGCGCTCAAGTTGCGCTCTATTTGAATTCACGTGGAATCCGCGATTTGAATATTTGCGCCATTTTCATGAAAAACCATTTCGCAGCAATTTTACGCCAAATGTTTATTAACTTTTATTAAAGTTAATTAATTTCTAATTTAATGTTGTTTTTTCTATAAAATAATGTTTAATAAAAAGCATTTTTCGCTTTTTTTTTCTTTATCAAATTTTTTTTTCTTTAAACGGTAGAAAATTGTCCGAAAGTTTGGAGAAATTTTTAGTACGATCATTAGAAATCTTTTCAAACTGTTTACCCAACTTTACTGTGCGATCGTAATAATCCTTATTCCATAAGATTATTGCGTTGATGTATTTTGAAAAAAGAGTAAATAAAAGTACAAAAAGTAACTGACACATTTTTTTTATTTTGACCTAAAAATGGGATTTATAACATTATATAGTAATTTTTTTAAATGTAAAATAAAGTTTAATCGATACAGTAGTATTTCTGGCCAAGTAAAAAATTTGTGTTTTTTTTAACTTAAATTTTGTTTGAAAAATTCAATTTATTTATTTAAAAAACTTTTTTATTTTACACATTTTCTAATTTAGACCTAAAAATGGATTTTTGCGTAAAATAAGTTTTAAGCGATCTAGTAGTATTTTTGGCCAATTACAAAAAAACTGTGATTTTTTAAATTAAATTTTGTTAAAAAAATTAAATTTATTCAATCGTTGAATTTTTGTTTTGACACATTTTTTTAATTTTGATCTAAAAATGGAATTTTTTGTCAAATAACTTTTAAACGATACAGTAGTATTTTTCTCCAAGTAAAAAAATTGTTTTTTTTTGTTAAATTTGTTTGAAAAACTAAATTTATTTATTTAAAACATTTTTGTATTTGACACGTTTTTTTTTATTTTTACCTAAAAATAGAATTCATAAACTTTATATAGTAATTTTGTATGTAAAGTAATTTTTAAGAGGTACAGTAGTATTCCTGGCCAAGTACAGAAAATTGTTTTTTTTTTAATTTAAATTTTCTTTGAAAAATTGAATTTATTTAAATTTTTTTATTTGACACATTTGTTTAATTTTGACCTGAAATTGGGATTTATAACACTTTATAGTAATTGTAAAATAATGAAAAATAACTTTTAAATTATACAGTAGTATTTTTGGCCAAGTAAAAAATTTTTTTTTTATTTAAAAATTAAATTTATTCATTCTTAAATTTTGTTTATTTTGACCTAAAAATGGATTTTATAAAACTACATAGTAATTTGTTGTAATTTGAAATAACTTTTAAGCGATACAGTAGTATCTCTAGCCAAGTACAAAAAAAATGTTCTTTTTTAAATTTTTGTCTAAATAAACGTTGTTAAAAAAATTCTTAAAATTTTTTTTCGAACAAATTTGAACAAACGTTGCTCTCGTTAATTATCATAGCTGTTTGTGTGTTTAATGCGAGCGTTTAAAAAGCATTAGAAGCAACTGTTTTAGCGATAAGAGATCGAAAATTCTGACCTGTCCAAGTGCGATGAGTAGTTCGCTCGATAATCACGTGCACTTAAGAGCTCATTTTCACGCAGCTTGTTTGGTTTGCCCTCGCACGTGTAAGAGTGTCAATTACACGTATCAAAGCTGTCAATGAACGTCAACTCACAATACCGATTCGAACCGATTCAATTCACATCACAATTTCGCACTTTTATTCGGTCCCAAACTTCAAACTAAACTTCAATTATATAATTAACAATATTATTTATTTAAACTTTATTATTTAATTTATTAAAAAAAAAACTTTTTTTTCTATTTAAAAAAAGCTTTTGTAATTAAATAAAAAAATTGTTTATCTTTAATATAAATTAATAATTTGATAAAATAAAATTTTTTTTTAATTGATGAAAGTAATGAAGAAAACGAGTAATTCGAAGGGTACACTTTGGTTGATCCGTGCGGTGCGCTGGTCAGGTGGTTTGTGACTAAGAGTACAACTCGTGCTAAGATGCGGCTCTCCTCTCTTTCTCGCCTGCATTGAGGCATCTTTCTCGTTTACGACGCTCTCTACTCATCGCGATAATATCTCCTTTTTGTCGTCTCTCTCAAACCATTGTTTGTTTAACAGATTTTTTTAATATATTTTCCATACATAAAACAAATATTAATAATGTATTATTCAAGAAATCATACATTGATCATATATAGATCATATATGGAAGATATATTGACCATATATGGACCATATATCGATCATATATCGATTATATATGGATCATTTATTGATCACATGTCGATCATATATGGACCGTATATGGACCATACATTGACCATATATCAATCATATATTGACCATATATGGATCATATATAGATCATATATAGATCATATATATGGATCATATATATGGATCATATATAGATCATATATAGATCATATATATGGATCATATATGGACCGTATATGGACCATACATTGTCCATATATCAATCATATATTGACCATATATGGACCATTTATATGGATCATATATGGATCATGTATAGACCATATATATGGATGATATATGGATCATATATTATCCGCATGTTGATCATATATGGACCATACATTGACCATATATCAATCAATCAATATATTGAACATTTATCGATCATATATGCGCCATATATATGGATGATATATAGATGATATATGGATCATATATTAACCACATGTCGGTCATATATGGACCATACATTGACCATATATCAATCAATCAATATATTGACCATTTATCGATCATATATGGACCATATATAGACCATATATTGACCATATATCATTCACATATGGACCATATATGAACTATATGTTGACCATATATCGATTTTACATGGATCATATATGGATTATATATAGACCATATATTGACCATATTTGTGGATCATATATGGACCATATATAGACCATATTTCGATCATATATAGATTATATATCGACTATATATCGATCATATATGAACCATATATTAATCATATATATGGTCATATAGGGATTCCTTTTTTCAAGTGATAAGACATCGTTTATATATGGCCCATATATGGATAATATGTAAATATGTAAACATAATATTTATACTTTTGTTATTTTTCTCGCGAATCCAAATTAAAATTAAACAATAAAAATAAAATTAAATAAAGTTTCTTTTTTTCAATCTTCCACGTGCTTAGATTTGTAATCAAAATGTCTTTTAGTCTTGACAAAAAGAATTTGTTGAAAGAGGCATTTAAAAATCGAATCTATAATCGACATTCTGATCTAAGGTTTCCAAAGGTACATTCCAAGGTTGATATTTTCATTCACTGGCGTGAACAAGTTATTTGTCGGAACAAATGGATTTTTCTTTTTTTTTTTTTTTGAATTAATGAAAGTCATTTATTTAAGACTGGGAAATTAAGTGTTAATTGATCGTATATTGTGAAGGTATCTTCCTTATGCATCGGTTTCTATTAAACTTTCCCGACCGAAGTTTGAATAAAATACGACGCGAGAAAAAAATGTTTAGATTTCTTGGATTTTAGGTTGTGGAAGTGTTTCTTAGTTTTATATTTTGATGCATGTTTTTTGTTTTAATATATAATCATTTTTATTATAAATTTTATTTTTTATTATTTATATATAATATATATAATATAATATTAATTATTAATATTATTAACATTATTAATAAATAAAGTAAATGATAATAAATAAAACAAAAATAAAATAATAAAAAAATAAATTAAAAAAATAAACCTTTTTTCTTTTTTTTTTGAAAAAAACAAGAAAATTCATTTACGTTTATAATTGATAAAAAAGGCATTTTTCCTGGTGATTTGTCTGAGTAATTAAAAATGCAGACAAACGATATAAACCCACCATCTCGTAGTAAAATATTCATACCCAGTAGAGCATTTCCAGACAGCATCCGAGATGCATCGATTTCTCCGTGGGAAAAGCATTGTTCGCAATGAGTTACAAATTCTCATAGCATGTAAATGAAAGTGCGTTTGTAGTAAAATCGTGCGAGAGACTATCGATCGATGTGCCTTAATTAAGTTTTCGCGTTGATTATCAACTCTACGAAGCCGAGTTGGCTTTTTTTATTTTCAAAAGCATGTGATTGCAAAAATATCGCAAAACAGCACCAACAATTTAATAACATTCAACAATATATTTTCAAACTTGTTGAATATAAATAAGTTTACTTCAATCAATTTTAGGAAAGCAAAAAAAAATATTGCGAATATATAAAATAAAATAAAATAAAAATAAAATATATGTGAAAATATATGGGAAAAATTATATATATATGAACATATTTCCGCCCTAGGGATGGAAAGTACTTTCGAATAAAAATTATTTTCTATTCGAAATATTATAATATAATTCAAATTTTTAGATAATTTTCGAATTATTATATAATTCGACTTTAGAAATAAGAAATAGTATATTTCGCAACTAGGGAGAATAGTTGCCCATTCTAGACGAGTCGAATCGGCAATTTAGCCTTAGTTGCAGACGATATTTTTTCTTATAAGTGCATCTTTTTGATGCACTTATAAAAAAACCTTCAAAAGTGGGACGAAAGTGGCACTTTGTCTCCCGAGGGAGGTAAGGTATTTTAATTCCTGAAAGATTCTTGAATTAATGAAGTCTACTTTTGTTCCCGTGGGACGAAAAGTAGGGGTAGAATGTTATTTTCCTCCCTTGGGATAGAAAATTACTTTTTCTTACACGTGCATCGAAAATGCATCTTTTCTTCCCTCAAAAATGGGATGAAAGTAGCACTTTCTGGTCCACGGGTAGCAAAGAATTTTCATTCTAAAATTTGATTTTTAAATTAATGAAAGTTTAGTTTTCTTCCCGAGGGACGAAAAGTAGGAATAGAATGTTATTTTTCTCCCTTGGGATAGAAAAGTTATACAGTAGGGATAGAAAATAACTTTTTCGTTACTCGGGGAGGGAAAATGCCATTTTCCTACCTAGGGAGATTTAGGAAAATGGCTTTTTTCCCTCCCTCGTAACGAAAAATATAGTACGCAACATGGGAGATGATCGGAAATTCGTTTCCCTCGCGGTTACAAACCTCGCCTTCGGCTCGGCTTGTAAACTCCGC
>JABFPJ010004499.1:0-13698 GCA_022817425.1 Gryon sp. ZL-2020 | reverse complement strand
TTAATTTTTTTAATTTTTTTTTTTTTTTTTTTTTTTTTTTTTATATATATTTTATACCTTTCACATGTTATATTTTTTCAAAAAAATTTTTTCCATAAAACGTCGTTTCCCACGCAAATTTTCCAGATCGAAATGTAGGATCTTCCACATTTGAAGACTATTATCATTTCAGCTGGTCCCAAGCTTTGACGGAAACAATGCTTTTTATGGCTTTTTCGCACTTGCTTGGGACGAACCAGCAATAATCTTATGACTAACATGTGTCGGACACCTTTTTGGCTGTGGACTTCCAAGCTATAAGCTATAAGGCTTAGGTGTTTGTCACATGTTGGCTCCAAAAATTTACCTGTTCCAAGCGTTGGATCCTGCAATACACGTGGACCAAATATGTCACGTTGTGCATGCACCTGCATTAATGAGCACTTAAACCTACATGACACATATGCATTTATACGGACTTGTGCTTATCTCATTGGTTTTGATATTAAATGTTCTTTAAAGTGCTTCTTCAGACCAAATGTCGCGAGTTATCTTTGTTAATGCTATTCAATGTGGTCAATAGCTATTTTGTCGTGTTTCTTCTTCTTGAAAGAAGAGAAAAAAAAAGAAAAGATAATACTTTCTCTTAGATTTGAAAGGTCGAACATTTTGGATTATGGAATAGTATTTTGTTTTTCATAGCAAAATGAAAAGTATATTGCGAATATATTGTTGATATATTCTGAATATATTTTTTCTATACAAATATATTCTTAATGTTTTCATAATATACTCTTAATATATTCTTAGATTTATAAGAATATATGAAAATAGATTTTTAATATATTCTCAATATATTCATAATATATTTTTAATATATTAAAAAAATGCTCCAAATTTACCTTTTTGAAAAATTATATTAGAAATATATTAAAAATGTATTAAGAAAATATTATGATTATATTATGAATATATTATGAATATATTAAAAATATATTAAAAATATATTAAGAATATATTCGCAATATATTTTTCGTTTTAAAAGGATTATATATTAAAGATCATATACATAAAAAATATATTAAAAATATATCATTTAAGGAATCATATAAGGATCATATATACACCATATATGGATCATGTATGGACCATACATTGACCATATACGGAATACTTTTGTAAAATGATAATAAACTGCTAAAATACGGTCCATATATGATTAATATATGATAAAAATATAATCCATATATGTTCTATATATGCTCAATATATGGTCCATATATGGTCAACATATGATCAATATATGATTTCTTGATTAATATATTGTTAATATATGTTTTATGTATGACCTATAGATGATGGATATATCATTCATATATGGTTCATATATGGTCCATATTTGGCTAATGTCACTATATATATGCCATGGTCAACATATGTAATTACATACATTGTCAATGTATGATTGGCTAAAGATAATATATATTCTCAATATATCTATAATAAATTCTTAATATATTTAAAAATCTTTCAAATTGACCTTTTCTTTATATTCTAATTTTAAAAATATATTAAAAATATATTAATAATATATTTTAATTTTTCACAGGGTTCTAACTTCTAAATTTTTCTCAGTAATTATATTAAAATAAAGTGAATTTGTTAATTATTAGACTAAGTTAAATAATTTGTTATTAAAGTTTGAAATTTGACAAAGAAAGAAGGGTTATTGATTTCTCTAATGTTTATTTATAATCTCAGCTGTCTTTGTTCAATATATCTTTCGTCTTCTTTTCCGAAGCAACACACTGACAGTAATTTGCTCGTTGTTTCGTCACGAGTTGATCGTTAGATCAATGAATTGTGTCAGTGTGAGTGTTGGCACGACAACGTGGGTGAGAAGTCTCTGTTTTCTCCATGTACCAGACATTTCCGGAAATTTAATATTTATTTGTACACGCGAAGATATAGATTTCATACATGAATACAAGTACTATTGTGTTTGTTTCTTTTTCAATTTTTTCTTTCTTTCAATTTTTTTTTAATTTTATTTAAACATAAGAGAAACAATTACATTGCTTAAGTGCAATATTAAAGTTAATCTTTTAATAAATGAGTATTAGTTTTAGTGATTTATTTTATTGATTTTAGATAAATTTTCATTTTTAATCGGTAAAAGGTTAAAAGTAACTTATAACAATATAAAATCGGTAATAAATCGGCAAGAAATCGTCAAAAAATTGGTAAAAAAATCGGCGAAAAATCTGCAAGATATCCGAAATAAATTGGCAATAAATTGGCAAGAAATCGGCAATAAATCGGCAAGAAATCGGCAAAAAATCGGCAAAAATTGGCAAAAAATAATATATATTGAAGAATTTAGGTAGTGATGACATGAGGTGAAATCGAAGTTGACTTGATAGTTTTCTATTCTCGTTCAAAAGGCAGCAAAATTATGCCGTTGACAATCGCAGTGACCTTACCGCCACGCACATGTCGAGAAAGCTTACAAATCGGCGCCACACACTTCCGGCACGCTACGAATTACGTCGCGCTATTTGTTCGGTAAAACATTTGCCATAAAATTGCGGGTATTAAATTCTACGGCAAAAATAAAAGACATTTACGAAAACACCACTTCAATTGCAGAAAAGTACAATGCCCGGAAATAAATATACCGATTTATCCGACATTTGCGACTTAGCTTTTTGTATTGTCATGTTTGTTGCACGCTGCGAGAGGAAAATGTCGATATTTTGAATTCCATGGTGTGCGAATTTTGCGTCACTCGCTTGGTGATAACGTTTATACTATTTCGAATTGAAATGACCTGCACGGTCATTTCAATTCGAAATCGTATAAAATGTCGTAAAGTTGTGTAACTTTATTTGTTTTCGTATAATTTTATGCTATTATTTTATTATAAGTATTTTATGTTTTGGTAAAAAAGTGAAATGTTATAATTTTGAATTTTTTAAAGAGTTTCATTTCAATTTTTGATAACAATTTTTTTGTTTTTGTTTTATTGCTAATGTTATTAGTTTTCTTAGTTTTGTTATTTTGGTAGCTTTTTTAGTTTTGGTTTTATTGTTTTGTTAGTTTTGTTAGTTTTGTTTTGTTATTTTTCTTTTGTTTTTTTTTGTTAGTTTGGTTTTGTTAGTTTTGTTTTGTTATTTTTGTTGTGTTAGTTTTGTCTTGTTAATTTTCTTTTGTTATTTTTATCTTGTTAATTTTCTTTTGTTATTTTTGTTTTGTTAGTTTTGTTTGGTTAGTTTTATTTTGTTTTGTCAGTTTTGGTTGGTTAGTTCTGTTTTATTAATTTTGTTATGTTAATTTTGTTTAGTTAATTTTGTTTTGTTAATTTCCTTCTGTTATTTTTGATTTGTTAGTTTTTTTTATTATTTTTGTTTCGTTAATTTTATTTTCTTATTTCTATTTTGTTATTTCTATTTCAATATTATTTGTTAATTAAATTAAATTACAATTAACTTTTAATAACAAAACTTACAAATGAATCCCTGATTTTTTGTATGCAGAAAACAAATAATTACATTTTTTATATCAATTTTTAAAGATGTAAGATTATAATGAACTTAATAATGAAAATTTAAAGAAACGTTTAAAATTAATTTCTCAAAATTTTTAAAAATATTATTATTCAGTTTTTATAAAAACGGAATAATATTAAACAAAAATCTATAAATAAATTCTCACTGTAGAGTCAAATAAAGTGACGCTGGATCGAAAATGTTATCAAAACTACTTAATCAAACACTAAATAATCAAATAACAAATAATTGACTAGAATCCCTCGTATTCCTGTTTTATCGCTTAAAGTATTTACGTCCAGCGTGTCTATTAATTTTGTTGATTTAATATTAATAACTCTTTAAGCAAACATTAAAGTTACGTTAAAAGGCAATAATTTTCACCATTTCAAACACCTAATCACCAATACAAACTAATAAAGTTGAAATTCGCCAGTTTTTTTCCCCGCCCGTTGAACCAACGTCTCTCTCGACTTTATCTGTCTTGGAACAGCGTTCAAGTATTTTGCTTATCATTTTTATGCGCATAATTTGTGACCACAAGCGGAATAGTATTAATAATAAATTTGATACTCCCGGAGTGTTCAGTGCGAGGATAGAAATTAGTAAAAGCAAGTGTCAGTCGTGTGCCAATGTCGCGGGTGGGCTCTGCTCGACACACAGCCAAGTCCCACGCGGACTTTATCCTCTCGCCACACGCGCGTTGACATTAACACCTGACCCAGCGCTATCGGCAGAACGCGAATTCATTATCAGATATAAATTACGGCCTAAAAATTCGCCGACTTTCAGCCAATCGCGCGCGTCTACCTTTCTCATCATTAACGCACGATGAACCAACCCGTGGGCAGTCGAGTCCCACATCACCTACACGCCAAACCTTATGTTTTATACATTTTCATGCAAAAAGTTCAATTAGATTATTTGCAAACTTTTTCTTCAACAGGTGTTTCTTTAATACGTAATTAAAAAACTTTATTATATGTGCTTTTAAAATAATGAAAGTTTTATGTTAATATGTGTACGATTTTATGTAAAATATATAACGATTTTATAAATGATATTTAATAAATAATAAATAACGAGATTAATATCAAGAGACACGGTAGTGTCTCGCGCCAAGTACAAAGCGAGATACTACCATATTATTCTTTTATCGGATTATTTGATTTTCATGATATCAGATCTATTTTATTTTTGTTTCGAAATACAAAATTGTTTTTTTTGTTTGAGATTGCGGCTGCCTCGGAAATAAAAATAGCATCTTAAAAAATTAAAATTGGTTGAAATTTCGTCCAGATATGACAACCCAAATATACGAAAATTTTATTGATTTTTCGTAAGACTTTTTATATATATATATTTTTTTTTTCAAAATTAAAAAATTTTTAAATTTATAAAAAAAATTTTTTGCCAAAAAAAAATTTTTTTGCAATAAAATTTATGTTCAACAGTGTCCATAAATTTATGTAAATTTCATGTTAATAGATTTATATAAAACTTTAACAAAGTTTAGGTAAACTTTATGTTAACAATTTATATAGATCAAGATGTAACTTTTTTTTCTTATGATTTTATGAATTTCTATTAACATAAAGTTTAATTGCAACAAGGATCAAATATTATTAATTTGTTTCTTTTATTTTTTTTTAAATTTAAAAATTAAAAATAAATGAAGTAAAATATCATATAAATGGTTAGAAGAATCTATTGAATCTTATTTAATTTCCAAAATTACTTATTAAACTATTAGTGTTTAACTCATTTCATAAACATGATCATGTTCTTATAAAGTTATAGGATTCAATAGATTAGTTAAAACGGGGTTATTAATCAAATATTAATTACAGTTTATTGATTTTATTAATTGTACTTTATTTGAAAGTGTCTTTTTTGACACTTTCAAATTATAACTTCCAATATTTCCATGTTTTGAGTTTAATATAAATAGTATTTAACCAAAAATTTTTTGTTATTAAATTTTTTTATTTTGAATGTCATTTTTTAATTTAATTTAATCAAACTTTAAAACTGTTTAATTTATATTTTTTACAATTCTTTAATTTACAATTATAAGCAGTTCTAAAATACATTTTTAAAATAAAAATGTGTAAAAGTATTTAAAAAATATCAGTAAAAATGAAATTAAAAATAAATAATATTGAATAAAAAATATTTTATAATAAAAATTTTGTAATTTGGAATTTATTTTATAATTTAATTTAATCTAACTTCAAAATGCTTTCCACTTGCATTGCTGAAAAAATTACATTCTTAATCTTCATTCCAAATTCAGGCGTTTTTGAATCTATGAAATTAATTTATTTATTAATTAAAATTTTATTCAATTTCAAAATACATTTTTTGAATACTTTATTTTTCATTATATTCAAATTAATAATAAAAATGGAATCAAAATGAAGAAAGAATAAGCATAAATAATATTGAATCATATTTTTGTTATTTAAATTAAATCTTCCTACATTTTAAATTGTAAAATTTAATGTAAGTTAAAGTTAAAAGTGCGTTCTTTCTCACTGAGAACCACAACACATAAATATGAAAAAAACGCATACTTACTTATTCAAAAGAACTTAAATTTTAACTTTTCAAAAATTAAAAAATGAAATAAAAGAACCGCATAATTTACCTATAATTGTACAATAATTATGATGAAATTGACAACTCCAAAGCATCGATAAATCATTCGACAATCAAAACAGGAGATAAAATCTGAAAAAACCGAACAATTGACTTCTTCAAATAAACTCATCAAATGACGAAATAATATCAAAAGATATTTTCCATCGGATAAAACGCCTACACTTGTATCTTTACTGTTATATATAAGCACAATTATATTATATTTTTTATTCAAAAAGGCAAAAAGACAGAAATAAAATCAAAAGAAATTTTCGGTTGAATATTTTATCGATAAGTTATTCCGTAAAAATGTATTTCAAGCCTAATAACAGAAAGCTCCTCTCATCTTGTAGCATCGACGAATCAATTAAAATATCGATAGTTGCATATTTCACGTTCAGAAGTAACATTAAGGCGTCAAGTTTTAGCGCCAATTCATGCAATAAAAGTGGCACATAAACGCCCACCAATGCCTTCGTGCAAGAAAGTAACGTGTTCCAGATACTTTGTGGTTACCATAAAAATGGAAAATTATTATTTCCAAAATTGCAATGTGATAACCTATTTTCAAGGGCCGACACCCTGAAAAGGGTACAACCGAGAGTGCAAAGAGGAGCGACAAACCCGAAAAATTTCACACGCGAGTATAAATTTGCAATAAAAATGTATTACAGAGAAAACCCGGCGTATACAACAATTTGTTATCATAATTGGTACATTCATGTTTCCCCGTGCATTAAAACTGCATAAAAGAATGATGTTATTCGAATAAAAGTTGCCGTAAAAATTTGCGAAATGAAACAATCGCAGATCCTCAAAAAAAAAAAAAAATAATAATAAAGTTGAATTATTATTATCACCATTATCGAACATTTTTTGTTGTTTTGACGTCATTGAATTTTTTATTTCGTAATCGTAATTGAAGCGTTGCAACATGCCAATGGAATGGCCGTTTTCGGTGAATTTTCGGCGATATTACTTTTATTAATCGTTAACCGACGACAATAAACGAGATTTACACGAAGAAAATTGAATATCAAAAAGTACCAAAGATCTTGTTTTACGACGACTTTATCTTTTGTTTTGCGGAGAGGATATTTTTTTTCGCCGCCATATAAACTTTTAGTGTTGTGCGAAAATGATTGCCCTTAAATATTGGCGCTATTTAAAGGCGCTTACATATTTTCAATCCTGTTATTACATTCAATATTGTCTCTATTAAACAGTACATTAGTTGCGATTTCGAAACCAAAACTGGGTCAAAGTGTTTTCCATGAAAGATTATCACAATTTATTAGCAAATTATATCTCATATTTTGGTCTCGCATTTTTTCTTCTTTTTTAATTAAATTATCGTTTTTATGTAAAACGAATGAGCTTTTATATTTCTTATCCTAATAAATAGGATCATATATTGTCCATATATTGTTAATATGTTGATTATTTTTAGCAATTCATATATTTTTCAAATATTGAAAATGTATTGAAAATGTCAATACATGTCCATGTTTGGCTAATATATGATCGATATATGGACGATATATGTTCAATATATGATCAGTATGTGGTCAATATATTATTCATATATGGTCAACATATAGTCCATATATAGTCAATGTATGGTCCATATATGGTCCATATATAGTCAACATAGTGATCAATATATAATTTCTTGATTAATATATTGTTAATATATGTCTTATGCATGACCAATATATGCTGGATATATGATCGATATATGCTTAATATATGTTCAATCTATGGTCCATATGTGGTCAATATTTGGCTACGTATATCGAACATATATCGATATATGATCGATATATATTCAATATATGGTCAACATATGGTCCATGTACGGTCCATATATGGCCAATATTTGGAAAATATATGATCGATATATGGTTGATATATAGACCATATATGGTAAATATATGGTCCATATAAGGTCAATATATTATTTCTTGTTTATTTTCAATATATGTATGTATATATTTATGTAAGACCAATATATGATGGATATATGGGCGATATATGTTCAATATATGTTTAATATATGTTCAATATATATACGGTCAATATTTAGATAATATATGATAGATATATGGTCGATATATGGACAATATATGATGAATATATGGCCCATATATGGTCAATATTTTGATAATATATGATCGATATATGGTCGATATATGTTCAATATATGATGAATATAAGCTCCATATTTGGTTAATATATGATTTCTCAATTAATATATTATCAATATATAATCAGTATATGATTTCTTGTTAATATATTGTATGTTATGTGTATAGACAATATATGATCCATTTTATTGGGTAAATTTCATAACAGTTTAAACTTTTATAATCCTTTATTTTCTATTGAAACATAATTTATTATACATAGATGAAAATATTTTGTGTAACCACATGGATATTGGAACTTTGTTCATATAAAAAAATGTTTGTCTTTGGTTGGGCCGCGCACAACTGGGCTTTTGGCTCAAATCTTTTATTTATTTGAAAGTCATAAAGTTTTGCACGTAAATCACACGTCGGAAGGAAATATGAATGACGGTGCAAAGCCTATGCGGCAAACTTGTCGCAACGTGACGCACATGATGCACACTTGGTAAAGCGACCTTGCATTGTGATTCTTTTTTTTTTTTTTTTCTTCTTCAGCTTCTCTTTTTTTCCAAAATTGCCTCTTGAATCTGGCCAACACGTGGCACTTTGGTCCTTTTTGTACCAGCAAACGACACATGTCGATAAATACGTGCAGGTCCACAATCGAAAAGTACCAGTAAAAACCAGTAAAAACACATGCTAAGGTAAAATCCGAACTTTCCTTTGAAATCGTTCAAATTCAACGTTTTCAATGAAATGAGTAAATACAGTCAAAGTTCGTCAAATAGAAAACATCTGATTGAACGTGTTAATGTTAACGTGATTCACTGACCTTGCTGACTAATTTGCGCCAGATTTGGTTTTACTATTGTATACTTAAGAAGTTCCCCGAAAACATGAATGAAATTCTCAACGACAGAAAGCGATTATGATAATGACTTAAAAAAAAAAATTTTTTTTTTTCATGAACCAAAAACTAAGAAAATATCTCGTTGAGATGTTCATGTGGATGCAAAATTTAATTATACGTATTTGAATTTTGGATTAAAATCGGTTGTTTTTATCGATTTGTGTTATGTTTACGAAGATAAGATAAACAACGTGACATAAACACAGTTCACATGTTCACCGCAGACGTTCTTTGTTTATTTCATGTGTTTACATTTCCGTTGCCCTTTTCTATCTAAAAGTCAAAATGGCGCGCAGACGTTAAACTTGCACATTTTTTTTTGTTCTTAGTTGGAAAAGAACATTTCCAGAAAGAACTTTTGTTTATGCAGAGCATAGATACTTTTTATTTAATAATACAAGACTTTTTGAAGATATATTCCAGACTTTATTCATTCAGTTTTTTTGTTTGTAAACACTTTACTTTTGAATGTCAAAGTAAAGAAATCTGGAGTTTTTGTTTATATTTCACAATGTTGGACTTTTTTTGAGTTTTATAACTATAATTATGCAGTTTGTAATTAAAGTAAGCAGATTGTTTTTTAAAATGAAAAAATATTGAGGTCGCTGCGTACGCAGCAGGTGATTCGATTTGATTTCGTGTAACGATTATTACGTAGATTGTTTGAACGACATTGTTGCAATGCCTGGTGGCAGGTGCGTTAATGTGGTTTGCATGCCGATATTTTGTCACGTAATTCAACAACGGATACGCCAAATATACTTTTTTTTTGTTTGGTTTGACTTTCAATTGTACAAACACAAGATTGTCATAACAACCAGAAGTAGACAGGTTTTATCAGTCAACAAATAATGCAACGTCGATATTAAAACGTGAGAAAAAACGATTTTTAAATCAAAATATACTTAGCTAAATTGAAGTGGAAGTTTTAGTGAAATGTTCTGGAAAAATTACTGTTTTTAACAGGACTTGGACTACAAAGGTAATTAAATATTAATTTAATTCATTTCATATTTTTAAGAAATGCCTATAACAATATAATATGAATTTCAAATGTTTTGAAAAATGTTAACTAATATTTATAGTAAAAGTATGTTAACAATAACATACTATTTTCCAAACAAACAAACAAAAATAATGTCTTTGTATGTAAACAGTAAACAATTGTTTACTGTTTCGTTTGGACAAAGCAGTTGTTTACTGTTTGGTTTGGACAAAATAATAAACACGCTTGAATGTTTACTAAACATTCGCCGCGCCAAACTGTTTTGTTTTGTTTTCATTCAATGGATTTTGATTGCAAGATCTAACAGTAACTTTTTATTTGTTTTTCGACTACATTTATTATAAACTGAAGGGAAATACAAAAATAAGGAATAATGAATACTTAAATAATCAAAATTGTAAACAATATAAAACAAAATAAAAAAGTTGAATAAAAATAGTTTAATCATAAATTATAAAAAAAAGGTATTTGGTCCGAAAGGTCTAACTAAATCAAGTCAGCGAATAAGTGTTGGAATAAAAAGAAGTCTTCTTCTAGACTTGCGTGTGTGGCTTTGCATAAAAAAGCGGTGCTTCTCGGGAAGTAAAAGGCAAGTCGAAAACAAAATTCGACGGTAAATCACCCGGCTTTTGCACGCCGGATCCGACAACTTATGGACAGAGAACAATCCAGGTTGTCGTTAAACATACCCGGGTATACCGGGCAACCGCAACGCTTCGCGAAAAGGAGTCTGCTTAATTTTTATTAGGCATAAATTTGGTAAAATATTCGTGGTCGACGTGGATGGTCAATAATTCTCTTTCGGTGTCCATCCCCTCTAGCATTTTCATCATCGCCATCACCACGCCATCTCATCTTTAAAGTAGTCCCCCCCGTGCAATTCAACATGTACGCGTAATTGAATTCTTCCTTTTTCTTACTCTGTAATTGTTCTTAGTTAATGAATTTAAGAACAATAGGGCAATTTGTTCTTCTTCTTTGACATCATTTAAATTTATTAATACAAAATAAATAATTTATTGTATATGAATAAATTATTCTTCGATAATATAGTAATATTATGGTCTCCTTTTTTATAATTAATAATTGTTCACGATTGAGATCAGTGAAAAACATTCTTTTGTGTGAATTCGGTATTCATGTTCTCCAAAAAATATCCATATTTCATTATCCAGACCTGTTAGTCATTTACATTTCTGTATAAATATTTAACAGATTATTTCAAATAATTAATTCAATTTGCATACATAATGGGCATCGATGTTATATATTGGATTCTACTTTTACGGCCACTCAATTCATTTTCAAATTGACTACTGTTTTCTGTTCTCTTATGAGTTGATAAATTGTGAAAGACATTGAATCAAGTATACATTCAATTTAAACAGTCACTATTGATTAATAAACGAAATCTTTTAAGCTTCATTTTTAGTAGTATAATTTAATTTCAATTAAATTTAGAATTTCAAATAAATGTAAAATTAAAAAACCTTTTTATCAGCCAACAAAAACAAGATTTTTTCATTAATTTCGAAATTTAATTTCTTTTACAATAATTCTACTGAAAATCGAATATTTCCCTTATATCAGTAGGGATTCAACAAGGTTTGTCAAGTAAAAGAAGTTGCCTCTAATTTCTTTGTCAAGAAAGTAAGGCCAATATAGGGCCTAACCAAAGTTATATTGAAGCTCTCTCGATATTGAGGTCCAAGGCTATATTAAGGCCCAATCAAGGCCATATTAAGACCCAATCAAGGTTATATTAAGACCCAAACAAGGCCATATTTAGGCCCAACAAAGGCCATATTAAGGCCTAATCAAGACCATATTAAGGATTAATCAAAGTCATATTAAGGCTCAACCAAGGCCATATTGGAGTTTATTTGTTTCTATTTACAAAATTTCAGGTAGTTAAGAGTAAGCCTAGATTGAACCAAGGTAGGCCCAATGTTGTGTAATTTGTTGTAAGATTTGAAAACAGGAGCAATATAGGTCCCAACAAATGCCATAGAAAGTCAAACCATGACCATATTAAAGCCTAACCAGGGCCATATTAAGAACCAATTAAGGCCATATTAGGGTCCAAACAAGACCATATTCAAGACCATATTAACTGAAGGCAATATTACATCCCAAACAGGGTTATATTAAGGCTCAACCATGGTCATGTTAAGGTCCAAACAGGGCCATATTAGGGCTCAAACAAGACTATATCAAAGGCAATATTAAATAAAGGCAATATTACGACACAAACTGGACTATATTAAGGCAGAAACTAGACCATATTAAGGCCTAACCTGGACCACATTAAGGCCCAACCAGGGCCATATTGAAATCCAACCAAGGTCAAATTAAAGCCGAAGCATGGCCATGTTAATGTCCAAACAGGGCTATAATAAGGCCTAACCAGGGTCATATCAACACCCAGCTAAGGCCATATTAAGGTCCAACTAGGGCCACATTAGGGCCCAACCAAAGCCACATTAAGACCTAACCAGACCCATTTTGGGTTATATTTGTATTTTTTGTATTTCAAACCAAATGTAAAATTCTACTGAAGACTTTACCGAATCATCAACAAGAAATATTCCAAATGATTCAACTGAAAAATGCCAAACTTCCATACCAAGCCGAAAGGGTTTAAACCGCTGACACTTCATTGGACTTGCAGAGGCGTTGCACAATCGTACAAAGGCTCGTCAATAAATCATCCAAAAATGCTAATCGAACTCAAAGAGAACCCAAAAGACGTTGTCTTCTTTTTCAAATGTATTTAAGGTGGCAGAAATTTTTTGGTCCAAAGGTCGTTTCGGCTTCCAAGCTGTGTGGAAGCCACAATATTTCGCACAGGTGGTAAAAGAACGAAAATCAATAAGCATTAAAAAGAACTGCGTACACGCCTCTCTGACACTTATAATCGACTGCGTAACGTCGATCCTTAATACCAACATTACCAGCGCGCGCGAGCGGCTTTTCGCTACTTATATCAGCCTGTAATTTGGCAGCAATATAAGAGTCTTACTGCGCGCGCGTCAATATTTATGTTCGCGCAACAATTTTGTGCGTTCAGTTTCTTGTGAATGACGTGTGTGTGTGAGTGTCTCAAACACTCACACAAACGGGCACAAATTGGCCGACTAAACTGTCTGATTTATGTCGTTGCTATGCCCATAATAATACGAGCAATAACGATAAATGTGCGCGCGCACATTTTAAACAAAAATGCGCGCGCTTTTACAGCCCCGCTCTCTTAATTGTACTTATTACTCGCGTCATTTTCAAGTCGCCTCACCGACCACGATTTTACAGCCGCGCGAAGGTTCCTTTGGTCCACGCTTTTTTCGTCTTCCTCGGACCCGACACGATGTAAACATTCGAAGTTTATTTCTAACTGCTCGCCCATCAAATTTATCGCTCAACTTTACGCAAGCCAAGTTGGGGGGAAAAGTTTTGCATTTTTTTTTTTTTTTTTTTTTTTTTATG
>JABFPJ010004498.1:0-13704 GCA_022817425.1 Gryon sp. ZL-2020 | reverse complement strand
TTTTCGGGAGCAAAGTAAAATTTTACTCCCTTGAGAGCAAAACACATCCAAATTCCACTTTACTCCCTCAAATCCAGGAAGCAAAATCTGACTTGTTCTCGCATTTGTAACGAAAAGTATTAAGACAGTTTTTATCTGCAATTTGAATTTTCATCCACAACACTTGATTGTTAACGGACACCTTGCGTAAAACAACATTGTCGACGGTTGCCATGGTTACTAACGCACACGTTGTTATAAAAAACGCGGTACAAAAATAAACCTCGCATAAGACGTTTGGACGAAACACAGCCAAATGAAGTCGATAATAAGAATGAACCGAAAATGACGCAACGTGGCAATACGATCCAAACGATAACACAAACTTTGGGTGAAATTTCATCAAATTTTATGTACTTCGATTTGCCTGTATTTTGTATCCAATTTTTGTGTCAACCATTATAACTTAACACAAACTTGTGAAGCATTCACACAAAAACACAAAGCTTGAATATTTTTTACAGTGTAATATTGGAGGAGCTTAAGAATAGAGAAGCGCTACCTTGTTCAAATATTTTCAACTGCTATATTTGGCACAAACGGTAAAATATATTTTGACGCTCTTTTATTGTAAAGCAGAGATGGGCAAGCCCATTTCTCAATTAAACCATATATTTAATAATTATTAAAAATAGTACTAATTGAATTTTTAATTAACCATTACTTTTGTGAATAAAATTAAATTATTATACATTCAAACTTAGCAAAAGTAAGATCATAAATAGAATTATTTGTTTATTTGACTCTATAACTTGCCAAATAACAACAAAGTTTTCAATTATTTTCAAAGTTAATAATATTTTTCCAATTTTTAACATTTATTATAAGTAATTGGGTAATTATTTTTGCCGATCTCTGTTTTAAAGCATGTAATTATTCTTTCATTCAATTTGGTAGAAGCTTGAAACTTGAAAAATATATATTTATCAAAAATTCACTTATAATATATATCGACTTATAGTTTTTCAAGTCAAAAAATATACTTGTTTGAAGTGAAATATACTTGGAATAAAAGTATTTATTTTGTTTAGTGTAATTTTTGAATTAGATGATATACTAGTGGAAAGAAGAGTAGTGAGATTTGGTGAAATAAAGATAATGGCGTTAACGATATTTAGCATCGTCCTTCGTTATCACGCGCTCGTATTTATCGAGAGCAGCTGCGCTTCATTAGTATTTGTCGGCGCACGCTGCTTGTTCGTGTTTGCGCTTACTGCGTAACTATGTAATGCATGTGTTTTGCTTCTTTTGCTATTTGTCGAGGGTCGCTCGCATGCGTCTAATTGACGCCAGGATTAGTCTTCTTTCGCTCTTCCTAAGTCCTATTCCTTTTCTGCTAATTACGTTATGTCTGACAGCAAATCAAACAACTTCTTTCCACTTTGTTTACCTCCTTTTTCAATTCAATTCGTCTAAACCGGAAATCATATTTTTATTGCATATTCGAACGCATATTTATAACATATATTACATTCAAATAAATATTAATTCAAATTATTTGTCTCTTTTAATCAAAAAAATGAGCGACAAAAAGTTAGTTGTATATCCTGAACAAGTGCATCTGTTAATAAATAATGAGCAAGTTTTCTTGAAATAAATTCTTGCAATATTGAAAAAAAAGTTTGCGTTGCAGGTGCAACAAGATTTGAGGGATGGTTAATGATGTGGATATATGATGTATATATACGAGAACATGCATACGGGGTTATCAAGTTTGGGCGCTTTTATTCGACGAATATCACTTGATTTTGTCTGGCGAGTGCAAACACATACACATGCACAAGTGCAATGCCTATTTCCGTGCGCTCATTCTACGTGAATTGCCTGCTGCACGTCCGTCATCGTATTATTGTTCCAGCAACATTACGTTAAATCGAGCGCAACACAGTTTACGAGATGCGCCTGTCATATTTATTCTAGCCCAACGTTTCCGTCGATAACTCACTTACTTTGTATACATATATCTAAACTCAATACTCAATTTTTGAGCGACAAACAAAAATATAAGAAAACATCTGTTTTTAATTTTGATTTGTACAAGTAAGAATAAAGTTAAACAAGTTTGTTATATATATATATGTTATTCAAAATGTGTTACATTTTGCGGTATTTCTTTGAAAAGTATGCTTATTTGTGAATTAATTGAATTAACGATACGTCGCAGAGATTTAAAAGAAAGAAAGACTTGAAATTTGAACTGGTTTTGAGATGAATGACGCGACAGTGCGGCGTCGAATCTTAACTTGCGCATCGTCACAGCTGGTGAGCGAGCGAAACTCTATTTTTCTCTCATTCGTTCAAGAGTCGTGTCGTCGCACGTGATATAAAAAGGCGCGCGCGTATGCATGCATGAGTCAGAGCAACTCAAAAGATATATCTCGGCCCATTATTTCAACTCTAATGCTAACATTCAACCTCTATTACTACTCTACTTCTTTTTATCCGCCAACTTATTGTTTGTATTCAATATCTTTTGTCATCGCATTTGAACGTAAAAACAAACTTTTTTCGTATTAATAGTAATAACTATCGGCTACAATGACACAAGCTTTTTGCAACAGAATAAGTAGACGTGCAAGAGATAGAAAAGAAGGTGGTAGTAACATCTGGCTGGCGCCATGCGTTCCGCATCCCGTGAACATTCAAAGCAGTCCGCTTCTGACCCACCGCCTCCGCAACTTGCGCTCACGCTCGTCCTTGTCTCGGCCAGTTTGAGTGCAAACTTTTAAACAGCATCGCTATTTCCAAGCGCATTTCGTAGAAGCCCCTCACATCTTTGTCTTCTTATTCGCCCCCAAACAAAAAGAGAACACAAATTATAAAACACACCAGGAATATATAATATATTTTACTTTGACTTTATAAATATTAATTATTATTTAAACATCATTGTTAGTAAGATTTATTTTGACCAAATCTTTGTTCATTTCATCTTACAGTTTATTTTATTTTTATTCTATTTTTGCAAACGTAAATAACAAGTTAAAATGTATGTATGAAGCAAAAAAAGGGAGCTTTTCGTTCGAACGATTACGTTACAATTTAGCCTCACTACAAGCAAACTTAAATGAAATTGAGCCTTCATTATCGTAATCTGTGCGGTTATCTTGAAAGCAAAGGGTCGAGACATTGCGATGCGCAAAAGGCGTGAGTCTGATTACATAGTCGCACCTGTGCATATTAAATTCCATTGCAATACAACAAATTAACATAATTTATATACAACTTGAATACAATAACCCCTTGATAAAGTCTATTTCCATTTCTTTTACCCTCTGAAGGTATTTTAATTGAATAACAATTGCACCAATTTGTCACTTACAAATAGGCCCGATTAAAAGCGTCAAATTATGCGAAATCACTTCACACACATTTTGCATACAAAATAAAGTAGTGCATTTGACAAGTTGGGGCAACTTTTTACATAGCACATAATAAGCCAGCTGAGAGTGTAGACGGAAGTGGGTTGCCAAGTACTTGTCCCTGGCGGCGTCAAACCGGAAGAAGTTAGTCATATGTCGCGTGTTATCATCCGCAACGCCCAACTCAAAGGGAAGAACGTGTGTGCGCTTGAGAAGTCACAACCAGTTCAAACTAATTAAGCATTCGTGCAGGCTGTCGTCACAGACGATCGCACGACACCCGATACTCTTCTGTCCATCCTAATGCTTTTCCCACTTTGCAACTCCACAAAATAACATCCTATTCATTTATAATCAATAATATTTATACACCTTTAACCGATCACTCATTTGTCTTATTGATTAATCATTTTCACGTAAACACATTGAATCATTTCATTTGATTAACTGCACTACAAAAATACTTTTGTTCAATCAAGTAGATTGTATTTGAATGAAGTAGAAAATAACGTCAAATATATTTCACAATATTTATAGTTTAGTTTGACAAAATCCATTAATTTTATTCTAAAAATACACTCATAATTGTTCTTTATTAAAATTAAATTAAATGAACAAATTAAAATAGTGTATGAGAAACAACTCAACTAATCCCTTTTTTACTTGCATCAAGTACAAACATATTTTGAGAATATTAAAATGTATTTTCAATTATTTATTTATTATTTGTTCCATCTTCTTTCTTTTTTCTTTATTTATTGTATTCAGTTTGATGTTTGTATAAACATTCATCTAATTTATATATTTTATAATCCATTTTATTTAAATACATTTAAATTACTTTTTGATTGAAAAATCAGTGAAAATGAATAAACATAATCGCCCCGATCAGGAATCGAACTACGCAGCTGGCGAGTAGAGAGCTGGCTAGTTTATCCAGCGCGTTACTGCTAATGTCAACTTATAATTTTTAGCAGCTATATTTGACGCAAAGGGCATTGTGAAGCATTATTATGGTTGAAATGATGTAATTATTTTTGCATTCAATTTGGTAGAAGCTTCAAAAATATATATTTATTGTGAATTCAAGTATTATATCGAGTTAGTTCAAGTCAAAAAATATACTTTGTTCAAGCATATAACATTAACGTATATTATATACTTGGAATGAAATTATTTTTTAGTATGAGTGTTTATTTACTATCATTGTATGTGATAATAAACTCGCAAAATAAAGAAAATCTTGCAATATATAAATTAAAATAATAATTTAATTGATATAAATTGCACGTAAGATATGGTAAATTATGAATGCAGCGAAATTTGTGTTTGAGATAACCTTGATAAACGAAAATCAAGTCGGTGAATAATTGAAATGATCTGCTACCCGAGGTTACGTACACATTACAGTTTCTGTCTGACAGATGGTCAATCGGACAAAAGACATTTCTCTCATTTCTCATAATGATAACGCACTTGAAGTCTATGCAGACCCGCTGTTATACATGCGCGCCTCTAGTAGATATACAAAATACTCCGATTGCCATCTGTTTCAATTCTGAAATATTACTCTAGAATACACGAACGAGACACAAAGACTTGTTTTTCAAATGTCAAATCATACATTGATTATATAAAAGTATTATCAATACGTAATGGTTTTGTTTTGTTTATGTTTCAGAAGGCACAATGACAGATCCAGATTCCGAACGAGACGCCGGCTTCTGCAGCGGAGCGGACGAGGACGATATGTCTGTGCTTCATTCACCATCCGCGTCAGAGGACAGTGTGGAGGTGAACGTAACCGCCATATCCTCGCTAAGAAACAAAAGGAAATTGGTGGAGCCAAGGAAATTTGAAGAACTAACAGATGCGAGGCCGCTGAAAAAACGAAGGCGATACGAAACGGAAGCGGAAAGCGCAAGATCCATCTGCGACGAGGAGACGAGATCCGAGGGTTCGCCGCAGAGTCCCTTCAGGCCTTGGAGCGACATCACCCCATCCGAAACGAAGAAACACTTTGCGCCGCTTTCCGCCAAATGTGAAGGCAGCGAGACGGAGGAAGCACAGAATTTATCATTAGACATTAAACGAGAAGAGGAAGTTCTGTTACGACTTCGAGACGAAGGCGCAAAGAGCGTTTTCGCGGCCCGCTCAGTGAGCCAGCCAGTTGCTTATCATCCCATCAGCTACGAATCTCTCAATGAACCGTGCAAGCAGCAGGAGGAACCATTGTCTTTGGTACTGCGGGCACAGTATCCGCCAAGAGTACCATCCCATCCGGCAATTCATTTATTCTCGTCGTCGTCGTCGTCCTCGGTGTCCTCCAGCTCAAATTCTAGTTGCTCAATGGCAATGCCGCTCACCAACCATCCGACAACAATTTCCAGTGCAACCAGCAAAACCACTGCCACTAAGAGTGCGATTATTCACGGCCAGGCAACTCACACTAGAGCTCTAACTGGTCAACAAAGGAATTACAAAAACATGACCAGAGAAAGACGAATAGAAGCAAACGCCAGGGAGAGAACCAGGGTTCACACTATTAGTGCGGCTTTTGACACTCTCAGACGAGCAATACCCGCTTATTCGCATAATCAGAAACTATCCAAACTGTCAGTTCTCAGAATTGCGTGTAGCTACATTATGACGCTTGGCAAAATCATTGATAAGAGTCAGGGCCAAAATGATAAGGGCAAGGATTCGTTGGAGGCGTGTGTCGATTTGGTTTCCAAGACCATACAAACGGAAGGAAAGTTGAGAAAAAAGAAGGAAGATTGATCAAATCGCGATGAATTGTAAATCTTTCCCAGTCTTGCCATTAAATTGTTGTCTTTTTTTTTCTTCTTCTTTGTCAACTCATTCTGTTCAAAGTGTTATTATGAAAGCGAACGCTAAAATGATGGGTGGCTGTTGATGAATGTTCTTGTTATCTGTACAGTTGTCTAAGCCTCATTTGTCGCGTTTTCAACGTGATTGTAAATTAAAAACCAGCGATAAATGCTTGTTAATGTTCAAACGTTTGTGACAACGAATTTTTGTTCAATGTAAAAAATGTAAAATATTTAAATAACATATATATATAGTCGAAATACGAGTACTCGCGTATAATTAGATTGGATAATATTTATTTTTATTTTTGTAAAATTAGATGTAAATTAACTATTTTTTGTATATGATTTTCAATTAAGTGCCAAAAAAACATCTTGCTTTGCATCCTTTCAAATTCTGACAATTCCAATTCAGTGCGTATGCAAATTACAAACTTATAGCTGATCTCGTCATTGTAAATATATATACTAATTCTCTTTTGTTACTATGATATTGTACAAAATACTCCTGAAATTTACAAACTTTAATAACATTAATAAAATGTTCAACATTTTTATATAATTTTATTCGTATACATTTCCTTGTTGACCTTTTTTATTTATTATAAAAATGTTTCTACTTTTTTTTTTATTTTAACCGATTGAAAAAATATCACAACCATCGCTTAGAGTTAAAAGAGCATTTATTAAAACAATTGAATTAAATGTGAAAATTCAAACCTTTTATATCTAAACTATTTAAAGATTTTGGCATCGATGTAACTACAAACTGAATGCTTAAATATACAAAATATTCACCTTTAGATTTGAAAAACAAAAAAAAATCATTTTCTATTTTAAAATATCAATTATATTCAATTTTTGTTCACAACTTTTGTTGAAATTGTTCAATTTCAAACACAAAATAAAATATATTGACAAATATGATTGCAATGTCTTTTATATTAAAATTGAAACTGCATGAAACATTGAAAATCAAATTAAAAATTGTGTATATTTTGTAACGTCATTATTCTTTATTTTGTCATTTACAATAACTAATTTTTTGCAAGAAATATTTTCATCTAAAATCACAAATAAAACAATTCATATATTCATTAAATTTTGCGCTTTGAAAATAGCGCAACTTGTAAAATGTATTTATTTTGGGAAGCCGTTTTTGTAAACAATCCTAACCTAAAGAATCTCCTTAAAAGGCTCATAAAATGTATGTATATATACTAATAAATTTAAATACATTTCAAAAAATTATGAAAAATGCAACTTTAAAGATTAAGCGTGAGAGAGAAAGAGACTTGAATTTTTTCGTATAAATATAAATTATGCGTGAATTGTGCCTGTTATCATGTAAATATTAAACATTATCATCACGAATAAAATCGAATGACTATAAACTGAACACCGTACATCCATATTCAATAAGTAATCATTTGTACAGTGATTATTTTTTAAAATTGTTCATTTCCTACACAGTTTTATTAAACCGATGCAGTAAATTAATGAAAAAACCTATTAGATATTAAGTTACAATAAATCACTTTTAAATTTATTCGAGCGTTTTTAATTTAAACGAATTTTCCTCTTCACGCTTCCCTCTTCCATTTTTTATTTAAACCTGCAATCAAATTAAATAATCTTATTTAAACTACATTTTATAATAAGTAATTAAACATAATTTCTTTCTTATAAAGTAATATGTAACTTATACAAATAGTTTATCAAAATTATAACATTCTAATAACATAATTTAAAATATTATAAACATTATCTAATTGCTTAGTTTTAGTACGATTATTATTTGTACTTATTAAACATAACGATATCAGGTTCAATCTTTATTTCATTTTAGAAATCTTAAGGAGATTTTTCAGTCAATTGTCCCGAAAATAGTATGAGGGTTAGTGTCTTTTTAAAATACAATTTTTTGATAATAAACCAAATAAAAGTATAATCAGGCGATTCTCTGATTTTATAGGAACATTTTATGCAAAAAGGAATTTCAATGTTCAATGCATACTTTTTTCTCAGTACTTACACGCGTATTTTTATAAGCTACATATACCACAAACAAAAAACGGGTGCAAGTACTGAAAAAAAGGTTTGCGTTAAACATTGACATTTCTTTTTGCATAAAATTCTCCCATAATCACAAAATCGCCTGATTACTTTTATGTTATTTTGTACATTATTAAAAAATTGTATTTTAAAAAGACACTAACAATGACGCTATTTTCGGAATAGTTTGATGAAGAATCCCCTTAAGATTTGATATATAAATAATAATAATTATTACTGATTTATAATAAACTAATATTTACAATTAGCTTTTATATATATATATATATATATATATATATATATATATATATATATATACAACTGAAGAAAAATATGTGATTTTAGTAGAACGCATCCACATCGCATTACCAAAGTCGTTGCAGTTTCATGATGATAATATTAATATTTCGATGTGTTCAGGTGTCTCGAGTTTCATTGCCAGACAAGTTCTTTGTGAATTGCCGCAACTTTATATTACATACATACATGCATACATACGAACACATGTCTAGAATTTCTGTTTTTTTTTTGTCTTTTCTCTTTCTCTCTTTTCGCAAACATCATATATCGGCTGAATAAGTGCATTTTCTTCAATTACTCGTCTAAAACATTTTTTGCATTCTTACTAATTTGCTCCAAATGTACGAAGTATATCTTTTTGAGTGTAATTCAAATAATAATAATAGAAAAAATAACGTTTGTTTGTAAGTTTATCGAATTCGATCTAGTATAAATCAATTAAGTTTAATGCACACAATTAAAAAAAAACATGAAAAGAAAGAAAAAAAGAATTGTTGTATAAAAAAAATCGTTTCCATATCGTTAGTCTTGTACAAATTGTAAAAACAAATTAACAAGCGTCATCAATTAATACGATCAGATGAAGAAAAAGGAGAAAAGAGAGAGAGAGAGAGAAAAAAAAGGTTTTAATTGATTGACGTAAAAATGTTATCGTCACACGCAATTATTTCCGCTTTTTACTCATTTAAATGAGAAAGCCAGCGCGATTTTTACGAACTGATGCTATCGACGAAACAGTGACGAGGAATCGATGCAGAATGTGCGATAACATACATCTTATGTGTGCAAAGAAGGTGCATGTCTGCTTAGCAAAAAAGCAACCTATCAGAGTGAAAGCACCTGCGGCGTGCTTTATTTTTTTTTCTTATCTTTCTTTATAATTGTGTTCACTTTGTGCTTTTCAAAATTAACGCTTCCTACATCCCCTAATTTAATTTATAATAAATTATTTATTTATCATTCCCTTTGCTTATTTTTAATACATATATGTATACAATAACACGAAAATAAAAATATATATATTTTTATGTTCGTGTTATTGTATCGTGTTATTATATATATATATATATATTAAAAAATATATTTATTTCGTTAAAGAAAAAAATGTGCAAACAATTTTACAGTTGAAATAATTGTCATACAAAATTGTATGCTAATAAATTTTGGTATTTGTAGATCCAATAAAAGATTTCTCACATTACAGCAAGAAGTGGGCTGGAAGATTATGATACTTTCAGAACCATCTGCGTCATTCATTTTAATATCTACATATCAATGACAAGCAGTGCATATGTACCGGAGAAAAAGATATTAGCTTAAAAGACTGATTTATTAAAGCGCATTATTAGTTATTTGATTAGTGAGAAAGTTAAATTCAGACATTTTGTAGCATTCACTAGCTGTTATTAATAAGTATTAAAAACAATTTAGTTGCATTTGTATATACAAATGATATCATTCACATGAAGATAAAATAAAAAATGAATCAATTTATATTATTGTTGAAATTTCAAAGTTTCATTTTGTTGAATATAGCTTTAATGTACATTAAACAATTGAAAAAGATTCTTGCGATATATCACTTATACTTAATGACGAAAATATTACGAAGTAATGGAAAAGTAAAATGCAAATGAGGTTCAATAAAGCAGACAAGCGGTACTCGAGCCAAGTCGAGTATTTGAGATACACGAGAACGAAGAAGTATTTCGGCAGCGTCAAGATTTTATCGCTTACCGACATCAATGTGTGGTGGCTCTTCTCGCCAGCATGGGGGCTACAACGCAAAAGCGGCACAGAAGCGCTTCAAGAAAGGCCACGAGAAAACGATATACAAAATAAAAAACCAATAAATACGAGCGTTAAAGTCAAGGTAGAAACTGCCAGTAGCTTCGTCCTATGTGTGCGAGAGAAAGAGACAGACGAAGAAGAAGCAAGGCAGAAAGAAAGAGTATCCAGGAGGATTTACTCTGCGCCATCGAAAAATGCATATGAGCGAGCTTTCAACTTTACGCGCATCCACTCTTTCACTCCTGCACAATGAAGCTATAAATAGTCATTCAAATTTCATCGCCGACAAAGTTCTGTAGGTCAAATGAATCAGCTTCAAAAGAGAGAGAGACAGCAATAACAAAATGTACAATTATTTTGTTATTAAAAATTACCAAATTTTGAATCTGTATACATACATTTTTAGAAAAACACATTTTTCTACATGTCTAAACTTTTTTCCAATTTCTCGACGAAAAATGCACTAAAACATAACATATTTGAATACTAGTGTCCGTCAGGTCAAACATCGTGACAAGGTTTGGTTTCATATACCAAGTAAATAATATACTTGATTGGTATTGTATTTTTTGACTTGAACTAACTCGATATAATACTTGAATGTACACAAATAGTATATTGTACAACTAGTGGGAAAAGTTGGCGATTCCACGAACGTGTGAAATGACGTCTCGAGCGAAGCGAGTGATGTCACACACGCCAACTTTTTCCGCAAGTCGTACACGATATTTTTTCCAACAAGGGCATGAAAAGTGGCCTGTTTTCTCAACGTGTTTTCAGTGGCAAATGTTAACCTCTTTTCGCCATGAGTGGGAAAAGTAACTACTTTTCCCACTCGTGAATACTACTAACTACTTTTACATTGTAAGTCTAATTAGCCGCTTACACAAAAAGTTGCAAAATAATGAATAATTTATTGGAAGAGAAGAATATTACTTTCCAACAAGCTTTTTTCCTTAAAATGGAAAATTGAAAATAGTAAACAATCGCATCAACGAGTAATGTCTTATTTAAAAAATATCTGAAGAAACGTACCTTCTATCAAATAAATGTCAAAGAAACAATTATATTTTGTAACAAATGCTTTGTATCGAAGTAAGAGAGTGAACTTTGAAAATACACATTGTTTAAAATAAACTAAACAAAGTAAATTGAAAAATGTATCCAAGTCAAATTTTGCAAGATTTTTCTTTTCATATTAATTTCTTCAATCTTTAATTTTTGTCATAATTTCAATTCGTTCGACCTCATATTTCGATCATACTTCTCCATTCATCTTTAAATATTTTGAGCATATGTATTCAAACTGCTCAACATTTTATCCTTCTTTCTACCTCGTTTCAACCTCTTTGTATACTCATTCCTTTTGATTAAAAGTTTTTTAAACATTATAACTGTATAATGTAAATGATTACGTTTGTACCATTTCAGAAATAATGGTTATGCAGTTATTAACAAGTGAATTTTATTTTAATTTACCCAAGAAGTTTGAATTTTCTCAGACCATGAGATATATGCATTTAATGGCATAAAATACGATGCCATTAAATGGTTTTATCTTATACTACTCTTTACATCACATTTACTATCTATCTACTAGATTCAAACTTTACCGACGTAAATATGAACTATAACATAAAATACTAAACTAAAGCAAACAACAAAATCAATCTAAAAAGCAGACAATAGATGTAAAATACTAAGAATTTATTTCTTTATTTAATTTGATGTTACTCAAAACAGACTACAAATTT
This sequence comes from Gryon sp. ZL-2020, assembly GCA_022817425.1. Lineage (NCBI taxonomy): Eukaryota > Metazoa > Arthropoda > Insecta > Hymenoptera > Scelionidae > Gryon > Gryon sp. ZL-2020. The sequence continues at coordinate 1,569 of JABFPJ010004498.1, read as the reverse complement.
CGCTTGTAAAGTACAAAATTACAATGTTGCGCAAACGTGAAGTATTCACAAACTAAAACTACTACCGTTTAAGGTGTATCTCTTACGTAAGGTAGTTTTTGCAGTGCTGCAATATAAAACATATATATACGTATATTAAAATGATTCACCTGCAATAGCCAGAGTTAGTGAGGTTAATGAGCATTTTGAAAGTGCGCACGAAAAACTTCTAAATCATCAACTTAGAGCACCTGTTTGACCAAATTTTTCAAGACTACACTGATAAAATCTAAATTCTCACTGCAAAACACAAAACGCACGAAGGCGTTTGATGTACAACCAAGACGCGCAGGCAGACCTTCTCGCTCGTTTAACCACGCCAATTTCTTTTCTTCAATTACACCCCGATCTAATTGAATTGCTTCGAAACCTATTACTCGTAATTTGACCGTACTTAACTCACTTAAACAACTGTGCCGAATCTTATAAATGTGCCAATTTTTATTTGTCCCACGCTTATCATTTCATCGTTCATTTTTTTCTATTTCATTTTAAACTTAATCTTAATATACGAATTTCAAAACATTTTTAACTCATTTCAGTTTAGTCTGCACAATTTTACTATCCATACATTAACTAAGATTTTTTTATTCATTCAATTCTAACTTAATTAAATGTACAACTGTTTTATTTAGTAATTTTAATATACGACTTTTAGATAATATATATAAAATATGTTTGTTTGTCAATCACGTACAATCTACTGAACCGATTTCAGCTAAATTTTGAAGGAATATAGCTCTAGGCCTCTAAAATGTCGTAGACTTTATATTTGTACAATACATATATTTGATTTGTCGAACAAAAAATTGTGTCATAGTTTGCGCCACCCCTGGTTGAAGTCATAAGGGGTTTGCCAAAGTAGCAGTTCATAGGGAGTTCACAGAGACTCCATAGAGAGTTTAGGTACATTTTAGATACATTAGTTAACTTCTCTTTGAATGTTTTATTTTCAAAGGGATAAGCTGCTAAACTCTATCTCTGTTGTTTGCATTAGTTAATTTATCTAGTACAATTGGGAAGTAAGCATTTTATCCAAAAAATATTTTATAAAACCCGTTAAATTATCAAAAAGACAGTTTATTACATATGAATTTCATCACTTGTGCATTTTATAAAAACCGCCAAATGATCAAAAAAGGAGTTTATCAAAAACTTATTTTATCAATCATACATTTTATAAATGCCTGCAAATGATCAAACACACAAATTATCAAAATTGCTTTTTATCAGTCATGTATTTTAAAATTCCCTCCAAATAATCAAAAACGCAGATTATCCAAAATTGATTTTATCAATCACGCATTTTATAAATCCCTCCAAATTATCAAAAGTGCAGTTTATCATACATTTATTTTATCAAAAACTTTATTAAATTTTATAATATTTGTATTATAAAATGGGATTTTGATGAAATATTTATAAAATGCATGATTGGTAAATTGAATTTTGGATAATTTGCATTATTGATAATTTGGAGGGATTTATAAAATGCACGATTGATACAAAGCAGTTTCGATAAATATTGTG
>JABFPJ010004497.1:0-13705 GCA_022817425.1 Gryon sp. ZL-2020 | reverse complement strand
GAACTTATTAGTTCGAACCGTTCGAACAAGGACATTCGAACTTTTTTTCACGTTCGAACTTATTCAAATTGAAAATGTTCGAACAACTTTAATTTTAAACAAATTCGAACCTAAATGGACAAGCCTATAAAATACATAAACATAGATATATATCTAGTATTTATATATTATATAAATTAGACTATATTATTTATATAATTTGTAATAATATTAAAATAATTATATAATAAAATATAGACACAATATATTGTAACCGTTCAAATCATACGGCTACATGAAGTTAGTAGTCGGTAAAACGGTACATTCAAAGTTACCGAACATTCGACTGAATGACCCTTAAGATCGTTGAAGGATCATTCAATCAAATCGATATCAACGATGACCAATCGTGACGCGGGAAATGTGGAAGCCTCGTGGCACGGAAAAAGTCGATTCATTCGAATTGGACTGAGAGAAAGGTCCACTAATCAAAGGGCGCGGCACGCCACTTAAATGTCCGCGCAGTAAATGAAAATAACCTTTGTCGTTTAACAACCAAGTCATTGTCAATGATCTATTATTTTAAATATAAGATGATTGACAATACAGAAAAATATGAAAATAAATGAAAATGATAATGTACATTCCAATTAATAAATTTGTATTGTTTTCAGGTTAAATAAATTAAATATAAAATAAAATAATAAATAATAATAAATAAATTGCTTTATTGATAATAATTAATACAAAATTAGGGATTAACTTGAAACATAAATAAAAAACAAACATGAATACAAAAAGATCTAAACTAAAATAACTTTTGATAAATAAATAAAGAAAAGATACAAATCAATTTATTTGAGAAGCAAATGACAACAAGCAAAAGCAAATAGAATAATAAATAATCAACAATAAAGTTAAACTAAAGAATTCAATTTATTATTCAATTAATTATTAGTAAAAATATAAAATTTAGTAACTTAAGAATAAAATCAATAAAAATAACATAAAAATTAATAAGTACATCAAAATAAGTAAGAGTCACCTCTACAGGTAACTTTTTGTTATATTATTTATTTAATTAATTCAAATTATAAATTGAATAAAAAAAAATAATATTCTCGAAAATAGAACTTTCTGGAACATTTAACCCAAAACAAAAAAGCACTTAACAAGCTTTGTTGGTAAACAAAATTCGAGGCCTATAAAAGGGAACGCCCGGGGTGCATAGTTATCAGTTCTTGGCGAGTCGAACCAAGGTAAGAGTTGGAAGTAACGAGGAGCTTGAGCACGTGTGAACGTACGGAGCTTGAAAGCTCCGTGCGTTCACACATGCTAGGAGATTCGGAGCGTCACTAACGGATAACGCGCTTAAGGGGCATAGACAGGTCCGAGACGGCTGCACTAGGTACCTTAAAGACGACATCCTAGACCGGCTCGTGGTGGTGCCACGGGACGATCCGATCTCCTAACATGTTTCCGGGGGCTAATGGTAGGAAGCGTCAATAACAGATGGCGTCTGCACGGAGCATGCGCAGGACCGAGACGACTGCGCCATGTTTCTTACAGATGACATCTTAGACCGGCTCGTGGTGGTGCCACGGGACGATCCCCTCTATTAACCACTTGTTGCCAGCTTGGTAACTGGTATGGCCGACAGGTGGCGTTTGCGGGTGCATGTGCAGGACCGGATAGGCTACCATGACACTTGTAGATAAAACCACACCCTGAAGCGATACTAGCGCCAAGTTTGACGAAACACCTTAAGTTCCTCTCGTGGCGCGAAAGTTCAAAAGTTTAAAAACGCAAAGTTTTAAAACGCGAGTGAAAATTAAAAACGTGCAAAAAGTGATAATTAATAACTTTGTTCCAGCATTCCTCAGTGGTCACGGGTCCCCTATTTGCTAGGCCAGAGTTTTGTGCTGAAATAAGCATAAATCAGAAGGTTAGATTTATTATTTATATTTGTCCGGTGTAAAAACGAAAGGATACATCAAACGTGTATCCATATTCGAGGGTCCCCTGGAAAGTTCTGTTCTTGAACATTAATAATAATTGACAACTTATTTCCATTTTTTTTAAATTTAAGATTAGAACAATTAACTTCAATATTATTTCTTCTACACTTCTTTATTTCTAATATTAAATTCGGTTGGTATGAATGTGTAGTAGAATTTATGATGAATCTGTGAATTAGGCTTAATTGTTAAGTATCGTTCACATCTGATGATTCTCCACCATTCTATTTTTTTTAAATAAAATAAGTAAATAAATTTGGAATATTGATTCAGTTGATTTCTGAAAATCAGAAAAAACAATTAACATATAAGAAGAAAAAAGTGAAGAACGAAAAATATTACAATATATACAAGATATATATTAAATATACTTTTAACTGTACTAAATAATAGTAACATTTTAATCATGAAGTTAAGTAAGTTTCATAGATCAGTGGCAAGGTTAAAGACTACAGATCTCAATGACCTGGGTTCAATTCTCAGATCCGGAGGTTCTTAAAGAAACTGAAAAACGAAAATTTATCATAATAAGTTAAGTATAAAATCAATAATATCAATTTCATTAAAAAATAAAATTATAAATATTTTTTTATTTAAATATTATTATCATAAAATATAGGAATTATATATCCTCAACACCCAGAGAAAATAGTCATGAAAATTTACGACGTTTTATAGTAGTTTGGGAATTTTTGCAAAAGAGTACAAATCTTACTATGTTTAACAGTAAATTTCAATATAAACATAGTAAATTTCAACGAAAACATAGTAAAATTCAACGAATACATTGTAAAATTCGGTTTAAAACATAGTAAAATTTATATTCTTTTGCAAAAATTACCAAACTACTATAAAACATAGTAAATTTTCATTAGACTTTTCTCTGAGTGAATATATATCTTTTTTCTATACAAATATATATCTTTTTCATATAAAAAGCGGCAATAAATGTAATATCCAAGATATAAATTTATATATATTTAGTATTGTAACATGGGATTTCGTGCCGTTACAATGAAAAATGATGTCGGGTAAATAACCTGCCCAAAGAATCAACCACTCAAAACAAATTTAAAAATAATTTAGCTAATTTGTATTAATTCATATTATAATGAATATTTGCATGAGATCCACCCGAATCATCCCCACAAGAAAAAGCAACTGAGTCCAAGATACAGAGCTAGAAAATAAGAGTCGAGAAAAGTAAACAATCAAAGAAGACGGCAATAGTTGCGCAAGAAACTCGAGGGAAAGAAAACAAAAATAATATCACCGTCATCATCACCAAATGTAGCACATTACAGACAGCTCACACCGGCTTACGACAGTCGTCCCGTCATGTCACCCAAAAGAAAAACCTCTCCTTGTCCCGACACAAAGACGTTCAGTTTCAAAACAACGAAACCAAAAATTCGCCATTCTTTTGGTAGCGCTCGTACGATACGCATCGAAACTTTCTCCGTTGGTATCATAATTAAATTGTGTAATTCGGAAAACGTTAATTGGTTGTGAAATTGATTGGAGATTTGTCGACGCTGTGGTTGCGTGGAGATACCGAAATTCGGACGACAATGGATCCGGAAGATCTACAGAATCTTTTTGAGATGTTCGGTTTGTGCTTTGGTTAATTTCTCGATGCCATTTTGTCTTGTTAAAAAATCAGATCAACGTATAAAATTTAATTTTTTGATTCGGGTCAATCTCGACTAATAATTTAAATTCAAATATTGTAATAAAATTTTTTTGAGTAACGTTTGATTTATAATTTATTAAAACAATAAAGTTCATTTCAATTGTTATTCAAGTTTGAAAAATTAATGTAAAAGATAGTTTCGTAGAATTTGTTCTTCCATTTCGATAAAATATATTTAATTTTTATAAATATTAATTTGAGTTTGTTTGATTATTTCTGAGTTGCGAAAAATATTTAATGTCAACCCGGAATTCGACTTTTGGGGCTTTAGGTTCAAAAATCGAATTCCCGGTTACAAATTGGCGCCCAACGTTAAAAATATTAATAAAATAAAATTGATTTAATTTTCGAGAAAAATTGAACGAGTTTGTTAAAATAAAATTAAAACTGTTTTGTAAAGTTGAGTCTAAATATTAAAAGAAAAACAAAGTCATTCAATTTTGAAAAATTTTAAACTTTATAAATTATGCATGTTTAGTGTTGAAAATTTTGATTATTTGGGAATATAATTTTGGTAAAAATTTTCAATTTTGTTTTCGATTTTCGTGTATTTCTTGTTCATTTGTTTCGCGAGTGTTTTGTTGCGATAAAAATTTTTGACAAGTCAGCCATATTTGATTTTCTTGGCGTTTCGTTCTTGAAGTGTTTGTGGGTTTGATCGAGGTGTCGTTAGTTGCGCGTCGGTAAAATAGATCTCGACTTTGATAAAAGTGACTTTTTGAGGTTAAGTTTTACTGAAACTTAGAAAATGTCACTTGTTGGACTGAACTCATGGATTTTTCGGTTGCCGGAAAATCAATTCCGTAGTGTTTTGCGGAGTATGAGTGTGAATCCGAATGGTTCATTCGAGTTTTGAATGATCGAATCATTAGGCATATACAGCGAATGGACGGTAATAACAATGTCACATGGGAACTGGAGGACGAATTAAACTTGACAGTCGAGCCTTCGTCAAATCCGGACCCGTTTAGTTTGTTGACGGATGATTTGACGTATAATCACCCAAGTGAGGTTACGTCAGCATCAATGTTTGTGTCCAATGCTCCGGAATATTCGCAACGAGGTGTATTTGATTTTTCGAGACATCCAGAAATGGCTACAGCGGGTGTTTTGACTACGACAAATAGATTAGTTGACGGTAATTTTGGAGAAAATTTGATCACAACAGTTGCGACTTCGGTTACTAGGACACAAACGACAAGTGTTTATTCGAGAACTTTAGTTGCATCAACGTCGAGACCAAGTAGTGTTTTTGCGATTCCGGATCATTATAGTCCAATTGTCGGTTTTGAACAACAATTTAGACAACGTCGAGCTCCGTCAGGAAATCAGGTTAGGTTTACGGAACAACAAAATTACGTGGATAATAGCGACAATTCCGATAATTTGAGCAGCGTTTCGAGTGATTTTGTGAAAAATCAACGTGATTCGAAAAATGTTGTTCCGCAAACCGAACCAGTACATTCGAGAAGCAATTTTGCGCAACAAAACTTGGAGAAAGACACTCATTTGACGCCGGAAGGACATCAGTTGAGGCTGCGTTCGCGTAGTAACTCAGTTTTTGAGTATTATCCGCAAAAACGTGACATTTTAAAAATCGTTAAGTCATGGAATTTATGATTTTCGGGCTCTGACAATTCGAGTGTAGAAAAATTGATTTTTGCGTCAAATTGATGAACATCGGGAACTTACGAATTTATCAGATGAAGAAATGTTGCGCGCCGTTCCAGCTTTGTTGCGGAATTTAGCGTTGTATTGGTTCCGCAATAAGAAAAAGAGAATCGCGTCGTGGAAAGATTTTTGCGTTAAATTTCGAGATCAATATGGTGATTCGGCTTTCCAAAGTAGGTTGCGTGAACAGATTCGAACGCGTACACAAGGCCCAAACGAATCAGTGGCGAATTATTTGACGTGTATTGAGACACTGTATGATAATTTGGAGACCGAAACACCATTGTCGGAACAACTTGATTTGGCGTTTGATAATTCGAAGCCTGAAATTCGTTTAGCAGTAAGGCGATCTGATTTTCCGAGTTTTGAGCAATTACAAAAATTGGGTCAAGAGTATGAGAAAGTCTTAAGGGATCGAAAACATTATCGTCCCCACCTCCACCTGGAACTTGCGCGTTACCTGAAGTTGGATACAGATCTAACAAGTTTGCTAAAAAGTCTGATTACGCGACAGAAATAAAGTCAGACGAATTGCAGATTAAAGTTGCGACTATATTAGAAAAATATAGTCCAAGTCTTGCGTCTGTCGTGAAATCAGAAAGTAAGAATAAGCAAAAACCAAATAAGAAAAATAATGAGAACATTGGAAACAGTCGAGTAGAGATCAGAAGGAAGTTGAGTCAAAACCGACTCAATCTTTTCTTGAAAAGAAAGTAGAGTCAAAAGAAAAGGTGGAGTCAAAGGTTAAGTGTTGGAACTGTAAAACAGTTAGACACATTTTTAGAGAATGTAAAGAAGAGGTGCGAAAGTTTTGTTTCAGGTGTGGTAACGATGGGGCTATTTCTACGAAATGCTCCAAATGTTCAAAAAACGAGACGGAGAAGAAATAGTGGTCCAAATTTCATCTCCTAAAGTTGAGAGGACCCCGGAAAATAGTGGAAATAATTTGATTTGTTTTCCGGTTACGGCTTGTGAATTAGATCAACGTTTATTTATTCGAGTTTTGATTGGCAATACTGTTGTTCGAGCTTTAGTTGATACTGGGTCTTCAAGAACATTTTTGGAAAAAATTGGAGAAAGTATTGTTGAGAATTTTGGAACTAAATTGGAGATGCCATCTTGTCATACAATTATGTGTGCAAATGGTAATATAGAGGAAATTGCTGGAAAGTTTAAATTACCGGTTACATTTCTTGGCATTTCTCATGAAATTTCGTGTAGAATAGTTACTAATTTGGCAGGTGATTGTATTTTAGGTATGGATTTCATTAGGATTTTTGGCTTTACTATAGATGGCGCTCGCGAAATAATTAGTTTACCAGAAAGACCAGGTCAAGAATTTTCATTTAAAGAAGTCGAGCAAAATTTTGACATAGCGTCGGACTGTTGTGGTATTGCGGATATATTAGAGGTCGAGAAAATTCGTTTGGAGGAATTTTTAGAGTCAAAATTACCGAGTATTTCATCTGGATTTGGATTAACAAATCTAATCGAACACAAAATTGAAGTTCAGAGACATTCTCCCATTAAACAAAGATATTATTTAGTTTCGCCTAAGGTCAAGGGAGCAATGTATGAGGAAGTTAATCGGATGCTTGAAGCTGGAGTCATAGAGCCATCGTAGAGCGCTTGGTCAACTCCTGTAATTATGAAAAAAAAGTCTAATAGGAAGTATTGTTTTTGTCTAGATTTCAGAAAAGTAAATGCAGTTGCGAAAAAGGATGCTTATCCTTTACCGTACATTAATGGTATTTTAGATAAATTGCGTTCAGCTCGGTATATTTCGACAATAGATTTGAGTCAGGCCTACCACCAAATTTCATTAGATGAGTCGAGTAAAGAAATAACAGCATTTACAGTTCCAGGAAAAGGTTTGTTTCAGTTCACAAGAATGCCGTATGGTCTAATGGGAGCTCCTGCAACATTTCAGCGCTTACTCGATCGTTTAATTGGGCCAAAAATGGATCCTTAAGTTTTCGTCTACTTAGATGATATTATTGTGGTTACAAAAACTTTCGATCGTCATTTAGAAGTTTTGAGTAAAGTTTTCGAAAAAATTAAGGGGGTAGGTTTGACAATTAATCTAGAAAAGTGTAGTTTTTGTCGAGATGAAGCAAAATATTTAAGTTTCGTGATAAATAAAGATGGACTTAATGTAGATTCAGACAAAATTAAACCAATTTTGGAATATCCAGCACCGAAAAATATCAAACAAGTTCGTCGTTTTATCGGCATGGCTTCATGGTATAGGAGGTTTATCAAAAATTGCGCCACAGTTTTAGAACCAATTAATAGGTTATTGCGATCTGATCAAGAGTGGATTTGGGGACCAGAACAACAAACAGCATTCGAGAAAATTAAGGAAGCATTAGTTTCTGCTCCCATTTTAGTTTAGATAGACCATAGACCATAGTAGTTTGCGTTGGCTGCATAATCGAAAAAATCCTACAGGTCGTTTAGCTCGTTGGTGTTTAGAATTATTGGAGTATGATTACGAAATCGTTCATCGTAAAGGTAGCATGCATCAGGTCCCTGATGCTTTGTCGAGAATGTACGAAGACGAAGAAGTTTCAGAAATTTTAGCGATTGAAGACTTTGAGGATCAATGGTATTTACAGAAAATCAAAGATGTTGAGAAATCCCCTAGGAAATTTTTAGGTTGGAAAATTGTAGATGGTCCATTGTATTATTACAAACCAAATCACATTGTAGATCCAATCATTTTAGATTTAGATTGTTGGAAATTAGTTCTTCCTTTGGAGAAACGTTTTGAGATCTTGAGGAAATTCATTTAGATACTCAAGCTGGTCATGAAAAGTCCTATGCTAGAGCTTTCGTCAATTATTATTGGCCAGGTATGTATCACGATATTTCGCTGTGGGTAAAAAGTTGCAAAATTTGTCAGCAGAGTAAAGTGGAGCAAGCATTACCAGCAGGGTTGATGGGTAAACGTTTGGTAAATCAGCCTTGGACAGTTGTAGCGGCTGACGTGATGGGTCCATACCCAAAATCGAAAAAAGGTTTTGAGTATTTGTTAGTATTCACAGATTTGTTTACAAAATGGATTGAGCCAGTAGCGTTGCGCAAATCAAAAGCTGGGTCAATTTTGACCGCATTTGAAAACGTTATTTTAAATCGATGGGGTTGTCCAGAAGTATTTTTGTCTGATAACGGTACAGAATTTGCGAACAAGACTATCGATGAATTTTTGAGTAAACTTAAAATCATTCATCATTCATTCGCGTACACCTCCGTATCATGCATAAGCAAATCCAGTCGAGCGTATCAATCGTGTTTTAAAGACAATGATTACGGCGTATATTGATAAAGATCGTCGTGAATGGGACGTCCATTTGGATGAATTTCGATTTGCGTATAATACCGCAGCGCATAGCGCTCTTAAAGTTAGTCCTGCGTTTTTAAATTTCGGTCGAGATCATCGCGTCAAACATGAATTGCGTAGAGTAGAGGAAGGTTTGGTTGAGATTCCAGAGACGAATATTAGCGAGTGGTCTGACAGGGTGACTCGTTTGTCCGAACTTAGAGATTTGATTACTTTACACCTTGATCAGGCTTACAATCGTCAAGAATGGTATTATAACAAGAAGCCTCGCGACGTTGAATATAAAATTGGAGATGAAGTCTGGAAAAGACAACATATTTTGTCATCTGCCGTGAAAAAGATTTCGCGTAAATTGAGTAAGAAATTTGAGACAACAAAATATGTTGTTAGTCGAGTAATTTCTCCAGTAGTGGTGGAGTTATCGACTATTGATGGTAAAGTGGTTGGACCAATTTCGGTGACAGACATCAAGCCTGTAGTTGAGAAAAGTTTATGTTCAGATAATGTTTAATGTTTTGTTGTTTTGTTTAGTGTTCCTTTGTCGTTTTTGTGTTATTATTTTATTTAAAGCTTAGAATCTAATTTTGTTGGGTATCTTTTGTTTGATTTAATATTTTAGAAAAAATTAGATTGGAGAAATTGCGGGATTCGGCAACCCAGACCGAGTTGACCGGAGAGGTGGTTGAGGTATCGGCTGCTCGGTCTGAGTAGATCGCGCAGGCGGAAAAAGAGATTTGGGAATGGGTGCCGGAAATAGAGATGGTGGCGCGTTCTCTCCAGACCGAGCCGCCGGAGTCTACATCTGGAGGGTCACCTCGGCCTGGGCCAAGTCATGCGAGGGACGAAAAAGGAGCGGCAGGGGGTCCAATAATGGTGGACAAGGCAGTTACTACTCGACGGTACATGCCAGGGGTAGCAAAGCAGGTTTCGGGCAAAGATTTTGGGCCCCGTTCCAGCAGCAAGTCGGTGGGGTGTGACTTCTTCAACCCCAACACTTTCTGCTGGAACTGCAGAAACATGGGCCACAGGTTCCGCGACTGCCCGTACGATTTCCATCTCTTCTGCCACGTATGTGGAAAATGGGGGGTCAAGGCAAAAGATTGCGAGGACTACCCCATGCAACGGCAACCTGACACACCGGCGGACAGATGGCGTCCATATTAGGATTTTTTTATTGAGTGGAGACAATTTTCTTTTTTTTTCTTTGTAAACTAACGATAGGATTTTTCTTTTGTATTCTGGTTATAAGATACAGTTTTCTTTTGTATTTGAGTTGAGATATGTTTTTTTGAATAATCAAAATAGAATAAAGTTTCTTTTAAGTTCTTTGATATTTCAGTAGATTTATTTAGTATTGTTTTGAGAGGTTGACTCGAAGTAGTGTCGAGAAGTTAATTGTTTGTACATTTCGGGAGAATAGTCTAGAGGGAGGGGAGTTGTAACATGGCATTTCGTGCCGTTATAATGAAAAATGATGTCGCGTAAATAACCTACCAAAAGAATCAACCCCACTCAAAACAAATTTAAAAATACTTTACCTAATTTGTATTAATTCATATTATAATGAATATTTGCATGAGATCCACCCGAATCATCCCCACAAGAAAAAGCAACTGAGTCCAAGATACAGAGCTAGAAAATAAGAGTCGAGAAAAGTAATCAATCAAAGAAGACGGCAATAGTTGCGCAAGAAATTCGAGGGAAAGAAAACAAAAATAATATCACCGTCATCATCACCAAATGTAGCACATCACAGACAGCACACACCGGCTTACGACAGTCGTCCCGTCATGTCACCCAAAAGAAAAACTTCTCCTTGTCCCGACACAAAGACGTTCAGTTTCGGCGGAATCAGCTGTCACGTTGCGGCCGCCGGCAAACCTCAAATTTGAACTTGCGACACGAACCGCCCTCGCGCGGCGATCATGAGAACGATGTGAAGTGCGCCCAGTTATCGATCGATCGACTTTTGGGAAGTTTTCCCGTTACCATAGCAACTCGAGACTTTTGGATAAAACAACGAAACCAAAAATTCGCCATTCTTTTGTTAGCGCTCGTACGATACGCATCGAAACTTTCTCCGCTGGTATCATAATTAACTTGTGTGATTCGGAAAACGTTAATTGGTGGTGAAAATTGATTGGAGATTTGTCGAGGCTGTGGTTGCTTGGAGATACCGAAATTCGGAAGACAATGGATCCGGAAGATCTACAGAAACTTTTTGAGATGTTCGGTTTGTGCTTTGGTTAATTTCTCGACGCCATTTTGTCTTGTTAGAAAATCAGATCAACGTATAAAATTTAATTTTTTGATTCGAGTCAATCTCGACTAATAATTTAAATTCAAATATTGTAATAAAATTTGTTTTGAGTAACGTTTGATTTATAATTTATTAAAACAATAAAGTTCATTTCAATTGTTATTCAAGTTTGAAAAATTAATGTAAAAGTTAGTTTCGTAGAATTTGTTGTTCCATTTCGATAAAATATATTTAATTTTTATGAATATTAATTTGAGTTTGTTTGATTATTTCTGAGTTGCGAAAAATATTAAATGTCAACCCGGAATTCGACTTTTGGGGCTTTAGGTTCAAAAATCGAATTCCTGGTTAAAGTATAGAGTCAGAGATATATTTTGTCTATAAAATTTTGGATATATTTCCGTCCGTGTGGGTATAGTTTAAATAAACATTATATTTTCTGAATTCTTGCACATTTTTCAACCGCATTATTTATAAAATAAGGCATTTTATAAAATCTAATTATTCATATATCGATGTATGAGTTAGAGTAGCGCCAACATATAAAAGAGTGTTGACAGAAAAGGTTATGTCTTTGTTTATAAGTTGACACTACTCTAAGTCATACATGACGATTTTCAGATTGCATTATTTAATAAATAATACGGTGAAAAATCTGGAAAAAATCAGACAATAGCATGTTCATTTAAACTATATTCTGTCCAAACTTAAATATAATCCTTGCATTTTTGTTCGCGCGAGCCAATATCCTTAAAGATTCCTAAAATTAAATTTGCAAATGCACTTAACCATATTTATTGATATCAGCACCTTATATTGAGAATACTTTTAGTAATATTATTATGTTTTTCATTTTTTAAGTCGTAAAGTTCGTATTCTGATTTTACTGCAATTCGGATTCTGATATTAACTACAAAAAACGTCTGTCGTTTCAAATCATATTATTAAATGTAATAAAAGTAAATTATTAATACAATGAAGTGTTCGTTTTAAATATTTTTACAAGTTTCGAATTTCATTTCATTCTACTGAGTGATTCTATTATTACCACTGTACATAATTATAAAAATAATAAGAAATTCAACATTTATACAATATTATAATATAGTGTGTTATACAAGCAGATTTTATATTATTTTTCTTTCACATTTGTAATTTTCAACGGAATGTAAATTACTTAAAAAATGTTAAAAGAAAAATTAAAAAGAATTAAGTTAATGTATTTATTAAAAAAACGATTATTTACGGTAAAAATGAGACAAGACATCCTTTCTTGTTAAAAACGTAATTTAAATAAAAAAATCTTGGTTAAGGAGCTTAAGGCACAATGTTTTCGTGAAAAAGAGATAGAACATAAAAACTAAAATAATTGTTTAAAGAATATAAATAAATGAGTTTAACAAAATATGTATTCTTTAATTTTTAATGTAATGTTTACTTTTAACTTCGTAACCAACCAAGATTCTCGCATTAATACCGCAGCGATATCACGGCGGCATGGTTTATTCGTAGTAATACCGCTGCGGTATATTTGCGAAGGAGGTGGTTTATTGGGTTATTTCTAGAATAAATTGAAATGACGATAAAATATATTCAAGCATTCTCATATAAATATTTGACAATTTCCCCCAAGTTTTGCCCTATATACGGCTCGATCGTAAGCCCAGTAAACCAATCACTGAGTTTCAAATATTTTAGAATTCTCATTCAATTTTCGAATTATTCACAATACCCAGTTAACCATAAAATTAACAGTTATATTTCTTCGCCACACGGTTACAGAAAATGCAGTTTCTATCTCTAGGCAAATTTAAGGAGGTTAAGGCACAATGTTTCCGTGCAAAAGAGATGTACCATAAAAACTAAAATTATTTCTTCAAAAAATATAAATAAATGAGTTTAACAAAATCAAGACAAACGGTAGTTTGTCGACACCAAGATTAATTTAATAAAAAATTTTTTTCAAATTTTCATGTTTTTGAATTTGGCGGTTTATATGGCGGCGACAACTACCTGTATATTACGTCGACCAATTCATCTGAAATTTTATTTCTCCTATTACTATTGATTTTAATAGTAAAACTAACTGAATGTTAGTTTAAAATGTTCAGTCAGTCACGTATTTTCATTTGGACGGTATAGTTTTTCTGTTTTAATAATAGATTTTTTATATTTTTCATGTTTTTCCCAAAAATGTCATTTTCCGATTCTTCTAACGCTGTCAGCCGAATATTTTTCCAAGTTTCGCCGGGAGGCTGTAAGAGGGCGGCAGCTTACAGTTAAATCGAGTTTTTTGTTTGACATATGTAATAATAATAAAAAAAACATGTCAAAATATAATGTTATATATATATATATATGTAAATGATGATGATGTATTTGTTATCAAAAGTGTAATTATTAATAATTTATTATTAAATAATTAGTAATTTTTAATATAAATGTTTTTATCATTATAGGTTTTTATTATACGTTTGTTTACAAGTAATGTATACCAAATCCAATTCATTTCAAATTTTGTTTCTATGTCCATGAAAGCTTTTATGTTAAGAAATACAAATTTAAATTTCTCATAGTAAATACAAAAAATTTGAAGAAAAAGCAAAATATTTCTCAATGAACAGTTATATAAGTCAGAATTATTTTATCAAAGATAGTAAGTTATATTTCAAATACTAATCTTTCATACAAGAATGAAAAACAGTTATGAGTATAATTAATAACCAAAAAAATATTAAACA
>JABFPJ010004496.1:0-13708 GCA_022817425.1 Gryon sp. ZL-2020 | reverse complement strand
ACCAAAAAAAAAAAAAAACAAACAAACAAAAACAAAATGAAACAAACAAACAAGTAAAACAAAAAAATCGCAATATACTGCCAGTCGCGTCGACGACACTAATATATATATACACACATATATAAATAAATAAAGTACATATATATAATTTATCGAGCGAGCGGAGCGACACCTAGCCGCACAATTCCGAAGCGAGACTATTTGTAGTCGACGGACGACAAGTGTAAACGCAAAACTTGAAGCAAACAAGAGAGAGAAAGAAACAAACAGACATACCTTTTCCTACGTCGTTTTCGACACTTTTCCTTTCTTCTTTTCTTTGTCATCGATGATTTTGCACGCGCGTAAACAAACTTTTTCGCAATTAACTATAACGCAATTTTGAAATGATAGAAAGATTATTATACGAGCATAAAATAAGAAAGCAAGAGAAAAGAAACGATAGAGAAAACAAGAATGGGAATAAGCTATTAATAATAGGAAGCGAAAGATAATAGCGATGTAAAACGAGTAGAATGGAAAAAAGGTTGATGAAACATTGAAATATAATTCAAATGATGAATAAAAAGATGGAAATTGTGAGAGAAAAGAAGGAAGAGTAATAATATTGATGATGAGTCTCGTCGCTTAGATGTGAACAATGGTATTTCTTAAATTGTGTCCAAGGCATGAGGGTGCTGCCGTCGGGGTCTGTTCCTCCCCCGCTCTTTCGTCTTGCTCCCGCTCCTCCCCCAAACCCCTAAATGTCTCCGAGGGACAGAGGGCGCAAGCGTCGACAAACTTATTACATTGCGACTGACAATACGCGGCTTGTAGATATATCGTTTTTTATTCGAAAGACTGAAAACTAAAGAAAAACAAACACAAAAAAAAAAGAAAAAAGAAATGTTGCACGCAAAAGGTCTTTCCCCCTCCCCATTCTCTTTCTTCGAACGTTTTTCTTTTTTGTTTCTCGTCCCTTTGTGTCTCTTATTATTTAATGTTACTATTATTATTATTCTATTAATATTGTATTATTATTATTACTATTATGATTATAACTATAAATATCATGATGATAATATGCCGTCTTGTTTCTTTCGGCTATTGATTTTCCCGATTAAAGACGAATGAGGGACAAACCCTAGCGAAGTACCCCGAAGTGCCTGATAATTTTATCTATCTGTAGTTAGAGTAACATGACAACCGTAACTTATACATATAAACTGCTAATAAATGATATTACCGATAAATAAAGGCCAACAGCTGCTGTTAATTTGTAGATCGCGTAATTGAGGATTGATATAAGCTATATGCGAAAAGCAACAAAAAAAAAATAATAAAAGAAGGAAAACCTTTGAAAGATTAAATAATGGGGGTACATTTTTTTGAACGAAGGTATAATGGATAATTAATGTAAACGTAACTGAAAAGAAATGAATATAACAAAAAAAATCAATAAACAAAATAACAGGATGAAATGAAAAACACAAAAAAACATGAGAAGAAACTATATGCGAAACGTGGAAGAGCGATGTAACGGCGGGAAAAACGTTGAAAGATCATGTTAATAAGTTTCTGTGAAGTTGAATTATATTCGGGAATGAAATTAATGTATATTTCGTGGTTACAAGGACGTGTGGTTTCCGGTTTTTAGCCATCGGAGACAATAAATGATAATGAATCGAATAATGATTAATTAATGATTACGAGTATTACGACTACATTTTTTACCAGTATGTGTGTGAAGCATGCTGATATATATTATATTATTGATTATTATTATTATTATATATATATCTTGAGTTGTTTATTTTTTATGACATGTGACTACATCCGCGATGTCAATAGCACTCGGTTCGTTCGTTGATTGCAAGTTTTTACGTGTATGGTTTGAAAGATGAGATCGTGATACTTTTAAGAAATCTTTCTTTTTTTTTCTCTCGTTCTTTTTTTGTTTATTTGGAAAAGTGATCCCACTCACTGTCAATCTGTTTCCATTTTTATTTCATACAACTTTTTTTTTTCTCGCCAAAATTTATCAGTATTCATTAAAACTGCTTGCATACACATCAAACTTCTTCGTGTTTCATTTGTATCCTTTAAGTTTTTTCTTTTTAATGCATGAGACAATATACACTCTCTTTTCTGTTTTTATTTATTATTACGAAAATTTGTCTATAATTAAATCCATTTTTTTCTTCTTTATTTTTATGCTTATCGAAGAATTCACAGAAATAAAAGAATAAATGAATCCCGCCCAGCATCGTCATACTTCGGCAGCAATTTGAAGAACCATGTGAACAAAACACCTAAAATTGTTTAAATGTAATGTGTTTGTATTCCTTTAAACAATCATATTGTACAAAGGAATTCTGATTACAGATTTGTGTTCTATCTTTGCTACATATACTTTTTGTGAGGCGATTTGTTGAACGAGTAATAAAGAAATTGTTTATAAAGTAATCTATTGGTGAGATTTTATATCACATAATATAAGTTTTACTTTTCATAATACTTAGTTCTAAGACAGCTATATACTAGTAATGAGTATATAATTAAACTTACTAATACATAAATACATTCAGAATTTAGAAAAATTCGTTAACTTAAGTATTTTGAGTTAGTTTTTAAAATTTAATTTGAAAAAACTGAATTAGTATATTTATCGAACAAGTGCAGATAATATGATATAACTTACCTTTTTTGGTACCACCTATCATTTTTATCCTGATTAAGTATGAAGTTAGTTTAAACTTTAGATTAACGTATATAAAAACCCCAGCCTGGTGTAACTCGATCTTTTAAGCTTTTCAATAGTAATGCAAAATTTTGTGGGGGCAATAAGAGTTAACAGATTAACAATATAACAGATATTTAAATGTTTTAAAGTTTCGGTATTTTGAAGCATCGTCACTTTAGTTCTATCGTTAAATTAAACCTTATGAGTTTTTTAAATTAGATAAAATAAAAATTATATTTTATTTCAAATAGCATATTTTATGTTGTTTAATTAGGCTCTTTAACAAGTAAGAATATTCATCAACAAAAATATTATTAGTTATAATATGTATTTCTTGTTATTATTAGTTGTAATTATATGTAGAATAATTAATAGCAGTTTTAACATATAGTAATTTTAAGTATTTCGGCAGATTAAAATTCGGTGTAATGCTATACATTATATGTAAAACAGATCGAGTTGTACCAAGCTGATAAAAGCTAATAAAATGGATAGCTTTTACTAATGGATAGTTTCATAACTATTCCGAATTCATAAAATTAAAGTCCCGTCTGAGGGTAGAATAATTTTAAAATTGAAATTGTGTTTATATTCGTAAAATGGGTAGCGGATTAAGAAGGATCTAGCAGCCCCGGCTGGTTTTGACTCAACCAACCTTAAAATGTTGGGTCCCGAAAACATTTTTTTTAAGTATTTGCATCTCGATTGATCCTTATGGAAACACCATAAATAAAACAAATGTGACTTTTTTCTATGTTTGGGTTGTGGAGATATTGCCTGCTTTTTTCAGAAGTTAAAATGAATGAAACATTAATTTTCATGACTAAACATCATAAAAAATCGCTATTTCATTTAAATAAGCTTTAAAAGACCCGCTAGTGCGGATAATCAATTCATTTTTGGGTTTATCCTTTTTAATCTTATATAATTCAAGAATGGATAAGAAATATTTTCCTGGAAAATAAAATTCCCGTAAAGTAAAATTCCTGGAAAACTTAATTCTTAAAAAATAGAATTCATTTAATTTCTTGACTATAAACGGATGCCAAATAAAAATATCAAAATACGTACATATAAGCAGGGTTGGACAGTATTTCAAATACGTATTTTAATAGCATAATATTATGCAATAAGAGAAATGAAATTGGGAATTCGTTTTCCTGAGTGGAGTTTACGCGGTTACAAACCTCGCCTTCGGCTCGGCTTGTAACCGCGAGGGAAATGGATTTCCGATCATCTCTAATGTTGCGGATGATATTTTTAGTTACGAGAAAGGGAAAAATGCTGCCTTTATCAAAAAGCAACAACTTTATCAAAAATAATATAATGTCAAATAATAGACAAACAGCTTGATTCATCTATATATATTACAAATATTTTAATGATCAATTCAAGAATTAACATTGACATGAATAAAAATATGCAATCATTTCGGATTTGTTTATGTTTATTGATCCATTGTTGTGCATACTATATTTACATGATTATCCGAATTAAAAGTTCCAAACAATTCCTAATAAATGTTTCAAATGTCCTAATACACACATTTAAAGATTTGTATACATGCATATACATGGTTTGTATGTGTATTAAGAATTGTGCAACATTTATTTGGAATTATTAGAAAACTTTAACACGGGTAATTAATTTTATAATAAAACGCCAAAATAATGCTCATAATTTTATTGTAAATAAACAAATCATTAATTTTGAAGACTACAATTAACAATTAATATTATATTAAATCATATTAATAAAATTATATTTCAAATGCTAAGCAATGTAGATCATTTAGTTTTTGTATACGTTGCTGCAACAATGCATCGAATTATTTTTCTTACAGGCAGATCGTGTGTCCTTGTTTATATCGTACATGAAGTTGAGACAACGATCCTATAAATATTAATAAAATCGATCGAACACATTTGACAACTGTCTTTTGCGTTCGTATACATATACCGCGAAACAATCGATATCTGAAGTGCCCCCCCCTTCTCTTGCATCTTCTTATTGGCGCATTACGCATATGTATGTATTTTGTGACAAACCGCGATCTCTATTCTTCGCGGCACGGTTTACTCTGTTCGGGCGATGATTTCGTCTGACCTGCATTTTTCGTGATTGTCATTTGTTGCGCATCGTCGTTATTTTATTTTCAGTTTCCATGCGTTTCTCTGCGTCTAGTAAAGCACATAAGAAGGTGAGCCTTAAAGCGCACATTTACTTAATTTTGGAACAATAAAGCACGATCGAACACAAGGTGTTAATTTTGCAACAAAATACATTTGTTATTTAACGAAGATAAAAGCAACTATTTTTGTCGTGGAATTTCGAATCGCACGTTCACTAAGACGCAGAGCAATATGCCAAGTATTAACGACATTTTGTATTATACTTTAATTGGAAACCCGATTAGCTCAAGTGCGCTAAACTGCGCGAAAACCGTAAGTGAAACTTGGGTAGAATTTACTATCACTTTATATCAGTCGTATTTATTATTATTAAACAGTCTTTACCTTTTCTACCCTTTCCCTTGAGACCTTTCGTGTTTTAACCTATTACCTGCCGCTGCCGAGTTCTCTTACCATTTTAAGCATTTGTTATTTTGCAATTACGTGAACTGATAAGGGTAAATTAGTTTTCCATTTAAAATTGTAACCATAATTCATCTTAAAATATGTTATAATAATTTTTCAAATTTTATAAACAAATCCATTTTTTATCATTGTTGCAAAATAAGCGTTAAAACTTATAGTTTTTCTACATTTTGATATATAGAATACAAATAAATAAAAAGGTTACAAGAAAATTAACTCTGGTAGTATATTAAAGTTAATATTCGATAGGTAATGGGTTAGGAATGGAAAAAAGTGTAATCATATATATATCAATGTATTATACGTTAATATATTGTTCTTTTTTACAAGTTTTCTGTTAAATTTAACCTTCAAACTTAATATTTTAATGTTCGATTTTTTTAATTCCAACAATTTTCTAACTTAATAAAATTAGTATTTTCATTTTTTAAAGAAGTAAAAATGTCAGAAGTTAATAAATGATTAACGGAAATGGAAAATATGGACAAATTTCAATTTCATGCAATTTCGTGAAATTTTAAATGTAAAATTGATGACATCAGTTAGCATTTTCATATTTGCGCAATAAAAATTGTTCATTTAACCTGTTATTATATAAAATAAAATATTACTAATAGAATTTATCTAATACTTTAATATATATACAATATTTCAATATTAAGAAAATATACAAACAAGTTACATAATAAATTTTATTCTATTTTATATAATTACACGGTTTTTTTTATTAATTGATTAATAGTTTAATTAATTGAAATGGATTAATTGAAATTTTATTTGTTTTCCAGTTAACAACCGCTGTTGGTCTCACCAATACTAATGCTGCAAAAATGAGTGTCCAACCACCACCTGAACTTTACAAATTAGCAGCTTTCAATGGCCCCTATATAAAATTAGCTGCACTCAGCGGTGCAGCAGCTGTGATTTTGGGTGCTTATGGTACCCATAGTAAGTATTATTCCATTTTATTTTGTATATTCCAATAAATTCTTAATTAAATTATTACTTTTGTTTCCAGAGATGAATTATCCAGACAAAGAAAATAGCATAGAACGACAAAGAGTTTTTGAAACTGCAAATAAATATCATTTTATTCATTCACTGGCATTGTTAGGATTGCCACTTGCTAGATATAAATTTGTAGTGAGTATGAGTTTTATTTAAATTATTTTATTAGGGTGATTCTTAATTGTTCTTGTTTTTTAATTTTTTTAATTTCCTAGAATGGAAGAATGAAATGAAATTTCAATATTTTAATAATTCATTATTAAGAAATTATTATTTAAGAAGATATCAATTCCAAAAACGTAAATTTCAAGAATCACTTTAAGTATATTTAACTCATAATAAAGTGGCTTAGTTGAAAAAATTATTATTAAAAATTAGTACTATACGAAGTAATTTGCTTTGCTTTTATTGTTTAAAAATAAATTTATTTAATAGTATTTCTTTTTTGTAATTTTCTAACAAATTTAAATGATTTTAATCTCAAAAACTGAATTTACATTAAATTCATATAAATATTATAACATGCTATAACTGTTAAGGTTATAAATTATTATTTTGTATCATATGAATGCCCAAAAATGGACCGGAAAGAGTTTATTCGTTCGTTGTTTTTAACTCTTACTTTTTCTTTGTATCAGATTAATTTTATTAAAATTTCTTTGTTTTTCAATTTAACTTGGTTTGTAGTTTTTGTCCAAATTTGTTTTATAATCTTTTTTTTTTTAAGTTTTATAGTTTTATTAAAAATGAAAAGATTTTTGGGTTTTTAATGTTTCTGCTTTCGATTTTTTGTTTACACAAATTATTTTCTTTTTACGGGAGCAGAATTTCTGCGTATACTGTTATGTTTGTCCAGTCAGAAATGTTAATACTTGGTCCTAAGCATGGTAGCAATTTGCCAAACTGTGACTTTAACTGTTTTTCTTTCCGTATTTATTAAAAAGAGATAGTTCAAATAAAAAAATGTCATATTTCGAAAAATTACTTCCATGCTTCATATCAGGCATTAACTTTTCAGACTGTACTATTAGACAAAAATGTATGACTCAATTTACTACACTTTACAACCTCTACGTGTATTCAAAATTTGTGCATTTAAATTTCAAACATTCTGTATTTTTTAAATAACATATTTTGCACTAAAAACTAAAATATGAAAAAATTAATTATAAATTAATTTATATTTTTTACAGCCTGCAACTTTTATGATTTCTGGAATCATATTATTTTGCGGAACCTGTTATTATTATGCATTTTCAAATGATAAGAGGTACAACAAACTCACCCCTGTCGGAGGCACGTGTTTCATATTGGCGTGGCTAGGAATGTGCATTTAATGTTATTTGATTTTATGTTCATTCATTTTTTTTATTCATATGCTGAGCATCTTTATTTCATATTACATATGTATAAGAATTTAAAAAATGGACAGTTTAATTTGAAATAAGAACACTTTACACAAAAAAATACTATAATGTAGATCTTACATTTTTCATGTGATTTATTGATTTATAGGTAATTTAAGGACAAATAAAAATATTTCTACTACAAAATATTTCAAGATTTTATTCTTTTTATATAAAATTTCTTATAATTTTATTGTTTTGTTGTATGTTACAGTTTATATTATAGAAATTATAATATAAACTGTAATATATGCCGTTTTCCTTTAAACAGTATTCCTTATAAACAGTATTTATAAAAGTTTTTTTTTAATTTTTAATGAACTTTATATTGATAAAATTAGTCCTTGTATTATTTTTTTTTTAATTTTTCTTTAATTTTACTTTTAAGGCTCATTTTTACAAAAATTCATACATTCTAATAAGCTTTAAAGTTTAAACAAAAATGTATGATTCCCAATTAAACATTAAGGTGAAGGCGAAGTTCTGCTGGCACGGAGGTAGTAGTGTCTCTTGTTATATTAACAATATTTAACAATAAATTAGTATAAAATAACCAGAATAGCATTCTTGAATTTTTTAAGATTAAGGGAGAATATTTTAAGAAGTTTAACATAATATTTTTTGACAGTAATTTCAAAATAAGGTGATTTTTACGTTTTTTCTCACTTCGTAAATAAAAAAATCTATATATATTAAATAAAATCTTATAAAAATTAAAATGTGTACAAAAAGTGAAAAAATGCCACTCTGGTCTTTAAAATTCTTTATTTAATTTGAATTTAAGAAATCTGTAATGTCGGTAATGTTAGTTTCTTCTTCACATTAATTCAAACATTTTACATTTATAAACAATTTTTTACATCATCCAAATTATGAAAGTCGATAAAGTAGAAATGGTGACATTCTACTAAGAAGTAAGAAAATTCCTAGAATAAATAGTCACTAAATTATTTGGTTGGTGTCACTGATCAAAATAGAAAATTCTAGTTGATTTGTCATAAGAAAATACAATAACAAAACCGAGTTAGAAGTTTGGATATTCATATTAAATATAACTGAATACAAAACGTAATATCTTTATATATACTATATTTAATTAATTGAACTTCATAGTTTTAAACGATCGACAGAATTATATATACAACAAAATGAAAACTCCGGCACATCAACGATTGGTTATGGTTGGAGATCGTGATGGGTATGATCATTGTTTAGGTTATTTTATTTATTATAAATACATACAAACGTTTAATAATATATTCATTTTCATATGTTCAATAAGGTAATAATTGAAGTATCAATTAAAATTGTGTTCTTTTTTACATTTTTTTTATAGTTTAAAAGAATTACTACGAAGACGTCTGGTTGAATGTGGTTGGAGAGATGAAGTTAAAATCATCTGCAAGGAGTTGATGAAAGAACATTTCAGTAAAGATGATCCAAATTTTGATATGATGTTGTCTATGGTAACTCCGCGAGCACGAAATCTTGTTCCCGACTCCGTGAAAAAGGAATTACTTCAAAAAATTAAGAACCAGTTAATATCACAAGAGGAGAAACTGAAAATGTCATAATTTAAAATACTGACTTTAGTATTTTGAACAATTGTTTCAAGTCATACAGCTATGTACTGTATATATATATATATATACATCGATTTTTTTAAATTAATCATTTAATTTTTTATCATACTTTTTTTCAAATGTTTCATAATATCAGTTAATCTAAGTCAGTTATTACATTTGTATAATTTATGTCGTTGTATTATACATAGGAATTCGTGTTCATTGTAAAAAGTCATATAATAAATAAGTAGTACATTAAAAAGGATTCTTTTTCTTTAAAACAATTTCAGTGTAATCAAATTTAATAACCTTTTTTCAAGTTCTTATTCAGAAAAATAGTAATAAATGCAAACAACATTTTTTAAAAAGTGTATTTAATTACAAATTAAAGTATAAATCATTATGTCAACATTTTTTTATATATGAATTCCAATAATTTATTAGTATGCACTAATTGTTCCTGCAGCACTTTAATATCAATTTCTTGATTTTTAATTTTCATCAATAAATTATCCAGCATCTGTTCCACATTCATATTTTCTTCTTTAAAGGTCGGATACTTTAACCAAGACGATTGTTCCTTAGCATCACAATTATCTTCGTCTAACGGAGTATTCTTTTGCGCAACTTCATAAGCTGCTTTAAGTATATCCTTCGGTAAACGCTTCTCCAATGGATTTAGTGGCTTAACAATCAAAATGAGTTTACGATTGTCAATATTAATATTATAATGTGAAACCCATTTTCGAAGGAATTTCGGTAAATTTGTATTACAAAGTATCATTTCTGTGAAAAGTATCATCTTTGCTTGTCTCACAAGTTTTGTGAGACCCGCGTGATTGCGTAAACTTTGTATATCATGAACAGCAATGCCGACCAACAAGTTCATCAGAATTACTGTAACAAAGACGATAAATAAAGTAAAGAGAATCTGCGAACAAACCGACAATGGATGATAAATAATATACGAATCATCGAGGATATCCTGATTGATGAGACCTTCAAAGTCTAATTCACCGGCCATCATAGCAAGAACTTTAATTAGACCGGTAAGGGGGTTGCCGAAAGATGGTTCGCTGACAAAAATCACACAAAAACTCAGAGCAAATCCAATGAGTAAACCAGAATAAGCTAAAAGTAATTTTGCAAATTCAAATTGAATGTGAGTGAACATTGCAACGTAGGTACCAAAAGTAGGCAACTGTCCGATCATCAGCATCAGATTGGTCCAGGCACAAAGTACTCCAAAAGCGCCGACATAATTTTGCCAATCGTAGGTTTTTTTTGTATAAACAAAAGACGTAGCGAATACACTGAAAAATACAATACAGTCGAGAATATTTTCAATATTATAAAAGTATTGTCTCGCAGTTTTATGAACCAGACAGCCCAAAATTTTTTGCGGTATAGAAATGCAACATAACACCACTGCTAAATACCATTGTATTTCTATGACAGATTTGCGAAAAAGAAAACTGGAAAATCGTTTGCCACTGCAAACCTTTCGATCTGTTGTTTCATCTTCATTGTAACATTTGTAAGCCAAAGCTGTTAGCACATAAGTCGTAATGAAGACAACCGTAAGAGTATAAATAAAAATACGAGTAAGATAGAAATTCTTAATCTTCTCCCACTTCAGATAAAGAAAGGCCATGATCAATGGATGTGAGAGCAAGTCTTTGCGATGCTCCTGAACGAAGATATTAATAAAACTGGTTTCACAAGGATCCTTGTTAGGGAATAAGAGATCAAAATGCAATCGTATTTCAAATTCCTTGTTATGTGACGCCGGACGTTGCAATCGAATGCAAGAATCTAAAAGATCACGAAACGCGTGAAGAGTTTCGGGAATTTTTCTTACAATTATATTTAACGCAGTGTGTCCAGTTGCGGTCATAGCACTGACGTCAGCTCCCGCCCAGATCAAACTCTCAACACAATCCGATATTTCATTCAACGCAGCAATATGTAGAGGAGTTAAATTTGACTGATCAGCGACATTAACCATAGCTCCGTTTTTCAGAAGCAGTTCCACTAGCTCAAATGAAGAGTTGCCTTGGGCATTAATCATTACTGCATAATGCAGAGGAGTTCTGCCAACTTGATTGGTTGCGTTGATGTTGACACCAGAAGTTTGTAACAACAATTCCACTAGCGACACTGACTGTACCAGACAAGCAACGTGTAAAGGTGACTCTCCTAGAAGATTTGTCTCTGTTACATCCACGCCACTTTCCAACAGAACTTTGATCACTTCGACAGAATTGGACCTAATGGCTGAGTGAATCACTGGTTCAACTTCCTGCGGGTTTACGCTTATCTTCGTTCCATGCTTTATCAGTAATTCCGCGATTGTACTGGCATTCGCTAAGGCAGCAAAATGTAGAGCAGTGTAGTTGTTAATCTTACAGCAAGCATTTGAGTCGATTTGCTTGTTTATTAATAAGTATTCTAAACAGGCTTCACTCTCGGCTAACGAAGACACCAAAATTGCATTCATACCAGTCGATGGCTCAACATATTTTGCATCTGCTCCAAGAGATTCAAGCCTGGGTAAAAGATGCGTTAGATTGCGAAAACAGGCCCAAAGATAGGACATGTTCTTCAAATGATCGTCGTACTTTTGAAAGCTTGAAAGGTCTTCCTTTTCAATGTCCAGCATCACCTTCATTTCTTGAGCCGTTAAGACTGACCATAGTGTTGTTTTGATGCGATTTAAGTCCGGGTTTTTGGAGATTAAAAGGTTGTCAAAGAAGAGTGATTCGTCGACGGGTGGCGGATCGCCTGCGTCAATTTCCTCGTGAAGTATTAAGGACTGGCGAAAATTGTGCAGCTTTGTCTTGTTGATGGAACGGTAGGTGTTCGTAAGGCGAGTGTTGTAGCATTCGTATATCGTACCCAGAGAATAGTGACGTGACTTTGAGGAGACACTACTCGAGATCGTAGACCTTCGTCTTGCTCGAGAACTTGTTAGTTCGAAGGGAAGAGATTCCCGACGTGGAGTTTTCAGTCTGTCGATATCCACCCAAGTGTGCGTCATTTTTATCACAACCTATACATATTAAATACAATTATTATTATAATATTTTGATAAGTTTTTTCTTTTGTAACATTTTACGTTCAACAAATCATTAAAAACTTCAATCATTTTTAGTTGTTTTTATTCGGTAATTTGAAATCCTAATCTGAAGAATTAAGATGTTAGTCACACAAATCATAAACACTAATTTACAACTCACAGATTTGTTTAAGCAAATATAAAATGCAAACTTTCACAATAATCCAAAATTTAATTTCTCTTCACCGGCCAACGTTAATGTGATATTCGATCTGCCAGGTGAATCTGAAACATACTGACGTGTTTGATTCTTTTTTTAACTACTTGACCATACTGTGATTATTCGTCTTGTACATTTCCCACCTTGTACAGAGGAGTTGTCAATGTTGTTAGTTTGACTATTCCAAACGAATCCATAAGTATTAATATCTTCAGGTCATCAGTATATCGAGTATTAATAAGATGGTGTTTGTGAAGGTTGTATTTTTTATTAAACTAACTTTTCTGTAATACTTGTTCAGTATTTCTTTTATTTTGAACATTAAACTGATATTTTAAAACAGAAGTAAAGCTAACAAAAGTGTACAAATACAATGAATTTAGCATTGTCAACTGTAGAACTAAACATTTTGTTTAGGATCCTTAAAATTAATATGACCCATCGGTAGACTCATTGAACATTCCAAGTGACAAACACTTCCCGATGGATGAGCGTCAAATTATTCGTAATCCATTCACGTAACAAACTCAGTATGTATGGTACACTAGTATACAAGTTCAATGCAATCGATAGACTTTAAATCACGAATAATTCAAGGTTCAAATGTCTGGTTTTACTTTATTTTTGTCTGATTTAAAAAGTGTTTATTTCAAATAATAGTACGTTTTACTCAAATAAATCATTATAAAATTTTTATCATTAAAATGCTTTTGCCATAATTAAAATGCACTGCGTATATTTACAAAATGTATTTCATTTTACACGGAATCTTGATTATTATTTGTATTTTACACTATATTATTATTAAACTAGGGGTCAGTCAAGTATAAATATATCATTTTTACAATGAAATAATTATTTTTTATATATTCTATCACAAAAAATAATATTAAAAAATAGTATATAGAATAGTAATAGAATAAATTATTATATTATAATAAAATAAATGAGCTAAAAAATATATTATAAAGCTATAAATATATAAAATAAAATGTTTCTACAAATTCAAGCTAAAGAAATTCACCATTGTATAGTGGAATCTTTTTGCATTTGATCATTTCGACGCTTCTTACGTAAAAGGTGACATCTCAAATTTTTTGTACAAAAGGATACATCTCCTATGTTTAAGCAT
>JABFPJ010004495.1:0-13720 GCA_022817425.1 Gryon sp. ZL-2020 | reverse complement strand
AGAAGAAAAAAAAATTTTTTTGTCTAATAAAAAAAAAAAAAAAAAAAGAAAAGAAGAAGAATTCAGTGTTTGCAGTGTTGCGTTTTTCTATATAAACATCAACTGAAGTGGTACAGTTATTTGAACGGAATTTTTTTCCCCCGTAAATGATGCAAAAAATTGCTCTCCTTTTATAATATAAACATCAAATCCAAGTGCACGAGAATAATTACGAGCAAAGGATGTATCAAGTGTCAACATTGTGCCGTTAAAATGGGGTTAACGAACTAGAAAATACCTGAATATGGTTGCTCGATTGCTTTAATTATGAATTCATGTCTATTCTCATAGTTTTGTCATTCATTTTTCCGTTCATTAATTTTGGAGTTTCTGAGCATTTGAAAGAAATACATTATTTTTTATTTTATATATTTTTTTCATATTAATTTCTGCAATGATCGTCTTAATTTAATGGAAAATAATGAATAATATTACACTAAGAAAAATAATAATATAAAAATTATTATGTTTCTAAAAAGCAGTTCTCAAAATTTTGAACTATTCATTAAAAACAGATGTCAATTTTTTTGTTTTCGACAAGTATATTCTCAGTTCCTTACAAAGATAATAAATTTTATATTCACAGTTTTTTAGTTAATGAAATGAATTTCACATTTATAATTCAATCTATATAATAGAAGAAACCTGACAATAAATTGTCATAACATTAAGCCCGAATGAGTTGAAATTGAAATGAATATTTTTAATCTTTCTTACGAACACAAACAAGGATAAATTAGCATCGGTTATTTAACATCAGCATCCTGTTATTGTTCCCCGTTAAATAAAAATTTCGTAAGAATAATTCGTCGAATCCGATTTCCATAATTACCATTATGGAAATCCGTTCCGAGTAAGTAATTACTGTAGATATTCTTTTCTAATATTGAAATGACGAGGGTGCGTTATTATATTTACGGGGACATTTTTTTTATTGAACTGAAACGAGAGATAAAAAAGAAGGATACAGCAAGAGAGAAAAAGACGAAAAATGTATCTGAAATGGAAATTTAATCAGATTGAGAATGGCTTTTGAAAAGCTTTTTTGCTATCGTGATTGAGATTTTTATTTATGTTCATGAGTTTCGCATTTTGTTTTCAAAATTTGTTTCTAGTACAGAAGCCGATCGAGGCACCACTGTCGAGATAAACCTCATGTCGACAAATAGATTATTACGACACGATAAAAATTTCATTTCGCTAATGTGGTGCTTTTTGATCAAACGATTTTAATAAATGTACCTTTCAGATTGTCCATCATTGAGACGACAATTAAATTAGATGTTATCTTTCTTCGATATATGTAAAAGGTCAGCTTTCATAATTAAAATTCATAATTAATTGTCATAATTTTTGTATTATTCATGAGTTTAGCTAACTTTGTTATTTTTATTAATTTTGTTAGTTTTGTTTCGTTTTTTTCATTGGTTTTGTTTCATTAGATTTCTAGGTTTCATTAAGTGGAACAAATCAAAGAACTTAAAGTGATTTAAGTAGTACAAATCAACCTTTTTTGATACTTAATGGTATGACTGACACTATATAGAGTAATTTTACTGAATTTCTTTGTCAAAAAAATTTTTTTTAAGTAGTATAAGCCAACGCTTTTTCATACTTAGGGTTACGTCTGACTATATATTGATTAATGCAACTGCAATTTTTTAATTCAAATTAATATAGCTTCAATTCGATATAAAATATCATTATTATATCAAAATTGTTTGACATAATAAGTTTTCTTAATTTTCCTAGTTTTCTTAGTTTCATTAAGTGGAACAAATCAAAGAGCTAAAACTGATTCTTGAAAATGTTTTGTATTTGTACGTCGATTCACGTTTACATTGTTCACAATAAAGCCAGGACTCTTATTACAACGGTTTTTGTCTTTTGTGATGTGTCAACTCTCAACAAGCGTCCTTTTCATCGCAAATGTAGAAATAGATGAAAAAAAACGTGTGACAATATTAGCTTGAATTTTTTGGTGCGCACGATGCTTTCTTCGCTGAATATCTACACTGCAAAAAAATGTCGCTCCATCTTCGTTGCAGTGCGCACATTGCGCACGCGACCCTGACACCTCGTTTGTCTTTAAAAAAAGTCGCTTCTCTTCTCGTTATGGTTGCCAACGCAGGAGTGGCAGGTCGTATAATTAACCCGTCCTATCTCGACTGTTTCCAGAAACATCAAATATTCACCTCGCATTGTTTCATCACTGGCACGAATTTCCCTCATTGCACGAAGATTCATATACGTCAACGAAAAAAAAATAATACAAATAGTAAAACGAAACAAGAGATCGCTAATTCTCTTGTATTATGATAAGCATTCCAACAGATGATTAACATCATGATATACTTTAATATTGCTTCCAATATAATCTCATTTAGTCTGCTGGCAAACAAAAACTATACACGATCATAGATCGTCATGAATTACCAAACATAATTCGCAGGTAAAACATTGAACACTGATTAGTCTAGAGCAACATAACAGATGTATAATAAAACGATCTTTTATTATATTAAAATTCCGCAATGAAGCTTTTAACAGTTATAATATTTCTCCCCAAAATTGTAAATAAGTTTATAAAATTGCTCCGTTTTTCATTGTGTCTGACCAAGCATGTACTTATATTACTGATTTATAATAAATTAATAATTGATCATTTTCATTGAATACTATAAATAAAAAATTTGAGCTAATTCATTGTGTCTGACCAAACATGTATTTATATTACTGATTTATAATAAATTAATAATTGATAATTTTCACTGAATACTTTAAATAAAAAAATTAAGCTAACATTTAACCGAACAATATCTCATCATTAATATAATAGTATTATAGATAACGTATATTACAAGTATTTATCATCCATGTTTTAATGATATTTAAATACAGATAATTTCTACATTAAAATGTCACTTAAATGTCGACAAATGACTTTGTCTAAATTATTATAATTATGCTACTACCAAAAGATAATTTAATCATTTCTAATGTTAAAATACTCATGACAAAATACTATCTTATCAGTGTATATATATTCGGTTCCCTCATATTAATCACGTAAATGCCCGGGGCGAAATAATTGAATAATACAGAATAATAACGTGCGACTCACCGCAAGGACCTTGATGTTTCATTCGAGTAGCCTCCCTCTTTTGACAGGTCGTACGTCGTAGATGACAGTGGTTTGTATACGTCACGTCATCGGAGCCACAAACAGGAGCAGCTTTCGTAGGACAATCTACAGGACACTCGCAACGAGTACGCCCATTTTCCATTACGACACAGTTTGCGCCCCAGGAACAATAAGTTCGCTCACAAGCGTCTGCAAGAACAAAAAGTACGCATTAGACATGCTCGGCAGATGACACAAATCACCGCTTATGATGTTGCTGTTGTTGTCAACATAATTGAATCTAGTTTCTGCATTTGTTGTACAAAGATAAATAATATTTGTTAACGCGTAATTACATTGTAATTTATTTTGTAAATAAAATTTTCCAATGTAAACAACAATAATAAAATATTATTCTTGTTTACATTTTTATATGAATAGCAGTTTTGTTTGTATACAATACTTCTATATTTACGTTCGTAATGTTTACAAATTTAATCTTTCACAAGGTCAAATAATGTTATATATTTACGTTATATTTACTGTTATATATACGTTTGATATTTACTATTACAATGTTTGTTTACATTTTTCTTAACCAATAAATGTCAGATAGTTGTGTTCATTTCCTATGTTATGATTTTTGATGTTTACTATGACATTGTTTACATATCGCTTTACTTCTCACTAAATCTAATACTCTTGTTTATTTACTATAATATTATTATTGATGTTCGGTTTTACTATGTTTACCTTCTGTTGTTTGTTTATTTTCTTTATAAACGTATTAGTAAACACAAATTTGTATCTAATAATTAAAATATGACACAAAATGATGACCCCTAAACAAGGATGACGTGGCTAAGAGTCCCATGTAATCCCAAAATTTATGCGTCGGGTGTCAAGACATTGTAAATATAAGTATCACCGGAGGCGACCGTTAATGACTTATTATCATGACAAATATCAGCAAAGGTTAACACTGTTAGCACTATTAGTCGGTAGTTACACATTGCATCAATCACGCCTATGTACGTATTACATTTGCCAGAGGTAAAGTGAAGGATGCTCGTCAGCACTCCACGAGTGGCAAGTCATAAAGAATCTGCGTAACGTCGACAGACGCCGCCACTCGATTCCCCATCTCTCTCTCGGCACACCAGCACTTGCACATATTGAAGTTAGACAACTTGCAGAGACAATTTGTGCTCGCGGAAAGTTGCAAGCCGCATCTGTTTCGTCTGTAATGCTGGCGGCGTTGGTTTGTGTCGCGCGACGGTAAACAGCGCCACATGCATCCTACCAACAAGTTCCGACGAACAAATTATTGGATACGCGGCTGGGGGGGGGGAGGGGGCAAACACTTTTACCTCTAAAATTAGGTTAGGATTTCTTGTCATGAAATATCACGCTGCGGGCTTTTACTACTATTTTCATCATTATAATTTTTTATTTCGCTATTTTTAGGTTAGGTCATTTTTCATTTTTAGGTTAAATGATTTTTGTTTGTAGGTTAAGTTACTTTTAATTTTTAGTTAACCTAAAAATGAAATGAAATTACTAATTCTACACATGAAAAATGACTGAACTTTGAATGAAAAAGTTAGTTAACCTAAAAGTAAAAAATGACCTAACCTAAAAATATCAATTTAAAAAAATACTATTTTTAGGTTAAGTTACTTAACCTAATTGCGAAACTTTTAAATTAAATTACATTGTGAGATATGAATAAACTAATAAGTCAAAGGAATCAAAGATCAACTCATTGATAGGTTATGTCAAATGAAAAGTGTCGGCGTTTAACGAACTGTCCTCTCGGGAGATCAAACGCAAACGAGAATTGACTGTACCAACGTATAGCGTGCACTTTAAATTGTTCCGGCAATAGAACCTTTACATACAATTCATACCAGTCTCGGACTTGTTTCCAACAAGTAAATCCCGTTTCCGACTAAAAGGATATCTCCCGAAGTTGCCCGGGTGGCGACTAACGTAAATAAATTGCCGAGAAATCAAATTACGTGACTCATTCCGCTCGCTTTCTGTTACCGGTAGTTATTTCATACGAAAAAGACTAGCAGTGCAATATTGATTTTATGATACTGAAATTATGTATTTCCTTTACGATGACGTTTGCATTTATGTTTCTACAATATAATCCCCTTTTTCCATATATACATTTTGTTTACGAAAACAAGAAACGTTCTTTCAATTTTTATTTCTTTTTTTCCCTTCAAATTAATGTTATATCACATGTTAAATTTTTGAAATTCAAATAAAACATCGTGGTAAGCGAAATCGTAATTGAAACAAGATAAAACACTTTGCAGGAGTATTATTATGATAAATTGCAAGCCTCGGCTTGAATGAAATTCAAGTTAAAATCGAGCGCTTTTTTTCTTCTTCTTTTTTTCTTGTATTCTTGTTCGGCCATTTACATTAAACTACCTGGTTGTCTGGAAGATCACGTATCACGCTTCGCAGATGCTACACATTGATAAGCGTAATCCCAACGATCACATTTGCTCGAGATCTTTGATTTCAATTAGTTTAATCGTACTTCATAATCTTACTGCACAAGAATGCAACCGAAGTTAGTTCCGCGTAACTTTTGCCTTGTGATTTCGGGGTTATCTCGTTGAAAATCATTAAAACTTCAACAGCAGTTCATAAGGATATCTATCTTCTAATTATGTTCAACGATATACAAAACTATCTCTTAGTACGGACGTTTGTTGCTACTCATTAAAAATAATTACCACCTGCTATTCTTATATGAAGGCAAATAAAGGTTTTCAAGTGATAAAATATGATTACAATTGTAGCTTTTCAAGTATTGCAGATAAATTTCGACAAAATGGCTATTTTTGAAACTCACTTTTTTATCATCAATTAAATATTAAACGAATATGTAGATGTTTGAATTAATTATAACCCTAATACATCCATCTGAAATCCCTTTGACATATGTGACATCCTTATAAAATCCCTATGACATTTGTTGCAAAATTTATTTACTTATGATTAAATTTGTTATGACATCCTTAGAACATCCCTATGATATCCTTATAACATTTTTAAGATATTTCTATTATATTCTTATGATATCCTTAAGATATTTATATAACATTTTAATAATAACATCCCTGTGACATCCCTATGACATCCATATGACATCCAATGACATCTATATGGCATCCCTGACATCCATATGGCATTGCTGAATTCGAATGACATCCCTAGATGTCTGAAGCTATATTCCTCCAAAAATATCAATAATTATTGCATTATTTTAAGTTTTGTCAACAAAATTTTTGCTATTTTTTAAAACTTACTTTATTCCCCTTAATTAATTGAACAGTAAACCAAGGTATATTTTGGTAAATTACGTGTATTTTGCAAAATCGAAATAATCGTTGATATTAAATAAACAATGTATGAAATTCAGTGCAATTAGTATAAAAAAAGGTATATAACAAAGTTGTTTCAATTTCAGCGACCAATTTTTAATACGTATTTGGGTTTGCGATGCTTTAATTAATTGCGTACATTAGAACGTTTAATTCCCACTGGCAATGTCCAAAACAATTATACAATAAATTAATCCAGCACAAAAAGATGCCGATAAAACGATTCATTTTCATTTATTTCCTGTTCTCCGGGCGTTGGTTTTTTTTAAATGAAAAATGAGACAAACTCGTGGAATTAATGCGAACAACATGTTGCAAGATAAAATTGTAACTTATTAGCATATTTGATAAATGTTGCTTATGATTGTGACGGAGGCACAGAAAGACGTTAAATTGTATTGAAAGAGTTAACAAAAGGACATAAAAAACGGAAGAATAAAAAAAATGATGCCACGAAAAAAATTTCGCACGACACGCGAAGGATTATTTGCAGGCCGACCCGAACGTTGACCCTTACTACTGTCAGATGTTTTTCAGGCTTTGCTACGCAACGTGGTTCGGAGCTCATTCGTAAGTTATAAAATACTGTAACTGGCGCGTTATAAACCGCATAATAAACGGCGCGCTTTTGCGATTACATCGACCACAGCGGCTGAAAGAACTCAGCACAATTGCCCTGCAAAAGCTCGTTGCCGATATGTGCGCGACACATATATTATGCACATTTTGCATATCCGCGTCGTCATCACTTCAAAATTACAGCTCTTTATAGTCAAAACATCGCAATCCTTGCGTTAGAAAAAAAAGTGAAATAAAACTACCCCATTTTCAAGACGAAAATCGCACTTTGAGAAATATTTGTTGTGAGTGTACTTGTTACGTATGATTATACGTATGGGATATGAAATATGAAAATGTCTTTCGCTCTGCTTTCTAACGCAGCTTCTTTGTTTTGTAGCAGTTTTTACAAATGTATTTTATGTAAATAAATAAATTTATTATTATACAAGACTTTCTACCTGTTTTCTACATTGAAATATTTTTCATTTTTCCCAGCGTATGATTTTACTATAAAACATTATTAGTATATGAAATTGAAAATATGTATGTTTGTTTGTTTGTATGTCAATCACATAACATATATCGAACTTATTTGAAACAAAATTTGTGGGAATATTGACGTAAGGATGTTATAAGGATGTCATAGGGATATCATATGGATTTCATAGGCATATCATTGGATGTCATATGTATGTCTTAGGATGTCGTAGGGATGTCATTGGATGTCATAGGAATGTCAATAGATTTCAGGAATATTATATGGATGTCATAGGGATAAAAATGGATGTCATATGGATGTCATATGGATGTCATAGAGATGTTATTGGATGTCACATGGATGTCTAAGTTTCTATGAATTTATCCAAAGTTTAAACTAGAATCATAAACTAACCTATATTACATCAATTTTAGAAAAAGTCAAAATAAATGTGATAAATTAAAAAAATTTGTTAAAATGTTACAAAATCCGGAAAAAGCCGAGGATTCAGCTAGTTATTACTAAAAAATAATGATCTGAAATAAAAAAATATACCTCATAATATTACTATTCCTGATTAATTGTATAAAATTTATTACGACGTACAACATTCGTAATAAATTACAAATTCACTCGTGTAACTTTCTTCCTTTTTCTGCATTCACCGAAATAATTCAACTTGTCTAATTACGTTGTAGCGAATGCCGGCGAAGTTCAATTTTCAGAATGGAACCCACTGCGAACATCTCTATTCATTGCCCCTCTTCCCTTGCTTTTTCAGGCATCTCTCCTTCAAGCTCTTTTTTCCAGTTAGAAAATTGATTTTATCAAGTTATCGACTATACCCCTTTCCTTTGCCTCCGCATTGGAAGATAGAAAGAGAGATAGAGAAAGAAAAGAAACAGAAAAGGGAGTTGCATGTTGAAAAGAAAAAGGAAACGAAGCGAGTGGAAAAGTCAGTGTCCTGAGCAAAAGAAGATCGAGAAGCCAGAAGATTCACGGAAGGACCGAAGAATGGATGTGCACTCGGTAGTCGATACTTACGTTAAACTTATTTAATACCGGTGGAGACACAACTGTGAGAGTCTGTTTTTACAAATCTTTCATAATTGAACGCGTTTGCAACAAAAGGTGCAAATTAAATGCTTTTATTTAGAATAATCAAATGGAAAAAAAGGTTACAAATACATTTTTTGTCTAATTAAAGAAGAAATCTTTTGAAATTATATACATACAAGGAGAATGCAGAGCTTCCTTGATATCCAATTACATTTTATGATATCTATATGATATTCTTGACATCCATATGATATTGTTGAAATCCAATGATATCCCTATGACATCCAATGACATCCCTATGACATCCAATGACATATCTATGACATCTATGTGACATCCCTGACATCCATATGAAATTCCTAAAATCCAGTGACATCCCTATGACATCCTTATGATTCTCAACTTTTTTTTTCGAAAATTATAATTTTGTTTATAAGTACGAGAATATACGTTTATAAGAAGAAGAAAAAAATATTTGCAATTGAAACAAATAGTTAATACAATAAACAATTAAATTGAAAATTTTTGTTAGGGATTGAGAAGAGAAGACGTTGTTGATATTTGTATATGGAATTCATATTCGTTTGCTCGGATAACTGAATTCGTAAATATACATATACATGGTTGGATGACCGCAACGTGAGGCAACACACAAACGTGCGCACATGTATATCTTACATTTCGAAGTTGTATCTGCCAGTGCAAACTCTTGTTGATTTCTTATTTTTCGGCTTCGAGCAAACAGACTATGCATCCCGCAGTATGCGTCACACGTATACGTCTAATAAAATTATATAAATGGAAGATAAACACGACTGATTTATCCGCCTCCAATGATTATGTATTGTTTGTAATAACAAAATACTGCAGTGACAAAAAAATTTTTTTTTCATAGAAACATTTGTTGCAATTATTTTACCTTTGGAATAATATTCTAAAGACATGTAACGAATGCATTATTTTGAGCGAAGAGTTGCAATATTCAG
This sequence comes from Gryon sp. ZL-2020, assembly GCA_022817425.1. Taxonomy (NCBI): domain Eukaryota; kingdom Metazoa; phylum Arthropoda; class Insecta; order Hymenoptera; family Scelionidae; genus Gryon; species Gryon sp. ZL-2020. Next base: position 4,063 of record JABFPJ010004495.1, on the reverse strand, counting down.
ATTTACACTTTTAATTTACACATTTAATATTTAGATTTATTCTGCTCGTACATTTTTAAACATAAAGAGCAACATTTTCACAACAATGTTCAATTTGTTAAAATATGCTCATAGTTATTATCATATTTTGTAGAAAATACGTGCTTACTATTGCTGTTGTATTTACATGAAATTTATATGTTTGTAGTTAAAATTTGGATCTGCATTTTTTGCTTTAATTTCAACAAATAAAAAAAAATCTGCAATACGAGTTTGTTAATTAACCACTGTATCTTTAAATACTTACTCTGCTCAAATGCAATTTGCTGATTTTAAGAAAAAAAATGCGGTTATATTGATTCATCACAAAAATGCAGATTTCATCGAAAAAAGACAAAATTCTAAATGAAATATCAATATAATAAAGTTTCGTTATTTGTATTTCAATAAATCAACGTTATTACATTCATAAGGAAAATTAAATTTAAATATTCTAATTGTAAGGGAAATGATTATTTATGTAATACTATTAATTACAACGCTAAAACTTCAATTACAGAATCATAATGCAGTATCAATAAATAAATTATTCGCATTTGATTATTCTCTTTTAATCAAATGCACTTTATTATTTTCATTTAGCGGAGGCTATTTTTTTGTATCATCGTTATTTAAACATAATTCATTTTCCATTTTAGCATCGGTCTATATTATTCTGTCAAAATTCACTTTTGACTTCGTTTTCATATTTTGCCGTGCCTTTATTACAGAGAATTCCATTAAAATTCAAACATTAATTGTTACAATTTAAACTAATTTTTTTCACAATCAAAGAAAAATTGCAAAAAAGCTTCCAGTCAATGTTCGTATCAGATTCAACGTTTGTAAACCAATATCAAACTTGAATTATAAATACGATGCAAATTTAAAATATAATTTGAAAATTTTTATTCGAAAGTTTGATATCCTTGTGACATCCTTAGACATCCTTATGACATCCTTATGACATCCTTAGGACAGCCGTCTGAAGTCTTAAGTTTCAAGTGTAATAATCAAATGTATTATTTTTTTTTAAATGTTGAAAATGCATGTAGTATAGATTATGACATCCCTATGATATCCTATGATATCCCTGTGACATCCCTGATTTTTCTATGGCATCCCATAATATACAATGACATCCCTACGACATCCTATGATATCCCTATAACATCCCTATAATATCCTTATGACATCCTCAAGACATCCTTATGACATCCTTAAGACATCCTTAAAACATCCTTATTACAGAAAATCCAATAAAAAATCAAACATTAATTGTTACAATTTAACTTAATTTAACATTATATAACACGATATCAAAGTTGATTAAAAAAAAACAATACAAATTTAATATATCCATTTTATGTTCGCGGAAAAAAAGGTCGGTAAGTAATGCGTTTGCATATTTTACAGTGTTAAAGGCCTCGGCGTTTTCATATCTTTTCATTACAACGATTTGTGTACTACGTACTTTGCTTTTGACCTTATGGGTTGGTTTTCTCGTTTTACTATTGTGGTGGCATCGCGTGATCAAAGGGCTTTTAAGCGGATGTGCCTCGCCAAAGAACTGAAGCAAGGTTCTTAAGAGCCGATTGTACCTGCACAGCTTTGCACTGAGAACGTTCCACTAATTGATAAGACGATAATATCACACGCGATAATTAATTAGTGAGCTTAGTTTTCCCGATGAGACAAGATTAACGATTAATCAAACGAGATTTCTTATAAGTATAAGAAATCTTTGCTTCAAATCTATTTAATTTAATTTATTTCACTGCCTTAAGTTCTGTTTCGTTATGCAGTTTTATTGTTATTGAAACAAAATAAATTGTATGCTACAAAGCGTAAAAGAAATAATAATAATATTCATATTGTAAATGTATGTTTATAACAAGAAAAATTATGCTTAAAATGATACAATTTCGTTTAGCTTTTAATAATAATAAAAGTTATAAATAAGAATATTCATTATTATTATTATTATTTTTATTATGATGATCATGATGATGATGGTGATGATGGTGATGGTGATAGTGGTGATGGTGATGGTGATGATGGTGATGGTCATGATGATGATGGTGATGGTTTTTTTTTATTTTTTATTTTTTATATTATTTATATTATATCATTATGATAATGATGATAATGATTATGATAATGATTGTGATGATTATGATGATTATTATCATTATAATTTAATTTAAAAAATCTAATCATAAATATATTTACCATATTTTATAAAAACACTAATTATAATTAATTAGTGTAAACTGTACAATAATAAACTCAAGTTTCTCTCTTAAAAATGTAATTTAGACACAAATAACTGTACATTACATCTCTCACATAACATAACTGTAAATAACAAACTAATGACTCGAAATAAGATACTAAAAAGTAAGCAAGTTACATGAAGCTCTATATTTTCCATAAAAAAGTAATACCCAGATTATTGCACGGGAAAAATAATTAATACTTTGTTACACATTTTAAATCGGCGAATTGAATGAAACATGCACAATCGTAAAGAATATATTTGTAAAAAAAGGACCCTATCGCTACGCACTGAAACGCGGAAAATATCAGTGAAATTTGTAATTTAATTGTAAATGTCTTTTTGCAGTAAAACATAAAAGTATCTTCAGATTACAGCAAACCAAACCGGTAATTTTATTTGCATGCCGAATGAACGTACAATTTAAATTACTACGCTTTGAATTATGTATCATGTGCATTACATTATTTTTCATTCAATCAAATGGACCTCTTTTTTTTCTCCACACAAAAACGAAACGCAAAATTAGCATTATGCATGTTTTGTAATATCAATCATTACGACCAAAAGGATGCACAAAATGAGAATGCAAAATGCTGAAACGTGGAAACAGCGTAATAAAGAAATTATATAAACTAAGAATAAAAAAAAAAACTTTGTTGCTCGCTCGAATGCTTTCGTAAGCTTTGTAAGATTTGCGCGAAAAATTGTGCAAAGGCGAATATCTATCAAGGATAATTTTCTCGGTGTGTAATTAAATTCGCGAAAGTTGTATTCGGTCGAGTTTAAAATCAAATTACGAATTTTGACTAATGTTGCGAGTTTAGGATACGTTGATTAAATTTTAATTTGGTTTGATTTTGAGTTTTTGTTATGTCTCCAAAAATTGTTTCAACATTATTTAGACAAACTTTTCGGATACTTTGGGGATCATGAACCGAACGAAGAGATTTATTGATAGAAACCAAGACATAATCGGCGATTACAAGATCGTTATGTCTTTTGGCATCTACGAGTAAATGAACTTTTGTATTGAGTGATGCCTTTGATGTGTCGTAGGATTGCTGATTTTAGGGATCAACTGTACAACAGTGATCCAATTAATGATTCTCAGCAACACGATTCCGGAGAATTATGTGGTTCAAGTTATTCGATCGATCCAACAAAATTATTCATAAACAAAATTCCACAACGAACTTTCGCTCGGAACTTGTAGAAGCAAAATTGAAACATGCGAAAGGTTTCTTATATTATTAATTATATAAAAAAACTATTTCAATAAAATGGCTTTCAGACAAAAAGTATTATCAAATTTAAAAGGAAAGTTTTTAAGGAATGAATGTTAATAGAAAATGTTAAAAAATGTTGTAAAATAAAATAAAACGCAATTTAGAGCGTAAGCTTAGATTCAAAATTATGTTAGAAGGAAAAATTTGGATGAATATTTTCTGCTTCTTCTAATTGTAATAAAACATTCACTAGATTTTTGAAATATGTAGGAAAAATGCTGCGCACGAACAGACATCGGTATACATTTTTAACCGCAAAGTTGAACTTAGCCATTCATACAGCTCCGTATCTCGTATTTTATGATATTCTACGCATAACTTGCATAGACTATTTCTCATATAATCTACGTATTATTTACCCAAAGTACTGTGCATAACTAATGTATACTAGCATATATTCAAAAGATTACTTCGGTCAGAGTAAATCAACCTGATACACGGTATCCGCGCGCACTTCGATAATGCATAACCTATTATA
>JABFPJ010004494.1:0-13720 GCA_022817425.1 Gryon sp. ZL-2020 | reverse complement strand
AATAATTTTTACTATACCATATTATATTTTTCATTTTATTTTATAATATTTTCTTACATTGATATCGAGTTGTCCTCAGATTCATATATGATATAGTAATTTTTATTAAACTTTTATTTAGCGTGTAAGATAAAAAATATAACACAGACAAATGGTATAAACTATTTTATGATTATTTCTAATTGGATGTTTCTTTTATATAATTTCTTATTTGTTTCTTTCTTTTTTGTGAAGAACAACGGGCAGCAAGAAAATTGAATAATAAAATGAAAATTCATTCTTTATGACTTTATCAAACCAGAAAAATGAAATTAACATTTTTGAAATTGTTATTATTATAATACAAATGAATATACAGTTTCTTTTAACTAAAAAATGTATTAGTTAAATATCAATTATTTCAAAAACATAATTGATAATAAAAAAAATAAATTTAAAAAGTGAAAATAAAAATGATAATAATTTAAATGATTAAAAGTTTTTGAATAAGATGTTTTGCAGTACGCGCCACAATGTGTATAATAAATGTATATACTAAATAAATTTTGTATTTGCCAATGATGATATAGTAGCAATATAGTGACAATATATTGATAATACATGGACAATATATGTTTTGATTTACAAGGGACGTATTTTTTGACGTATTAATGACGTATTTTTACAATTGTAGAATTTTCCTATTATACAGACCGATTGATTTTTACAAGCGTTATAATTAATAATTATATACATATGACTATAAATATTTACTAAATAAAAAATATCTATTTTAATATAATTTACAATTAATACATTCATTCACGGTGATAATAATAAACTATTATTATTATTAAAACATGTTTTTAATGGCTGCCGGTTATAACTTATTTATTTTATAATTTATTTATCGTTATCAAATATTGTTTTAATTTAAACGATATAAATATGTTTATTTTTAATATATTCTAAAATTATTTAAATATATTTATCTTTTAAAAAAGTGTTATTATTGAAATACTAATTTAGTTTAGGTAAACTGGTTTCGAAATTGCGAAAAGGGTGATAATTCTTTTCAAATACTGATAAAAAGATAATATGATATAAGACACGCGATAACTAGTATCAGATTTTTTTGTTGAGCTGATATCAATCAGATTGAGTCAGTTTGGTTCACCAGAGACATTTCAAGTCAAAAGTGTTGACTATCTATGATGTTAAAAATTCGTTGCAACTTACTCGGGACTTGTTTCTCAACTTAAAGTGACCTAGAAAGCGATTTTCCGCAATTTAGAATAGCTAGAAACGATGTAAAAGCGTATAAGTTAACAAAAAGTTATTCGAGTCAAAGAGTTCATTCATCATAGCCTGAATAGTTTTTTTCGTACATATTTACTCATCACATTCACATGGAAGCACATTTTGTTAAACTATTTATGATTCTTATATTAAAATTAAGCTGCGTTTTTAAAATTTTTATTTTAGTTTATAATATTAAAAATGTTGTTTAAATAAAGATGTTGAAAAAAGTTAAGCGTATAATGTTGTTGAATTATATTTAGAAGAACTTACAAATAATGTCAAATATAGAAAATATAGAAATAAGTTGTTAAATTTAATTATGACAAACATAACAATTATTTGCATAAATTGAAAAAACATAATTGCTCGAATAAAAACTCGTTGAGTTTCTATTATGACTAAATATTCCTTATTAATTTTTTAGGACGACATCAGGTTTAATATGGCCTTCTTTATTGTTTCGAAGATTTTGCTTGTTTCACACAGTTCTATAATAATGTGTACCCATTAATGTCTAGAATTAATTACAGAAAAAATAATATTCATAAAATAAGTTATATTTTTGAGATATGCTTTTTTCTTTTATTTTCAAATAAATTATTTGTGTTAATGCATTCAGTTAATTACACCATAAATAAGAATATTTATACAGAATGCCCATAAATACGCTATAATCGATTTTATAGAAATTATTTATGCTAATTGACAGATCATAAATGCATTGCCCAAATAATTATTGAATAGTAATTACCGCAATTTGACCAACATAACTTTGACAACACGTTGTTCATAATGATTCAATAGCACGAAAGAAATATATATACATCGTGAAATGAACTTCGTCTTGTATGCATCAAAAGGGGCACTAAATAGCTGACTCGTTTCTAATGACAAATTCACTTTACCTTTGCTATCTAGAACGGTACTAATTAGTGTCGCTCTCGACTAGTTAACTATGCTTTGCTTATATATTCGGTGAGCTCTTATTCCTCATGTGTAGACACCCTCGGTACTCTCCCTGGTTTGACCCGCTTTTGCAATAAAAGAATTCACCATACATGACACTTGCGAGGTCAACCAATTTTACTTGTCTTGCATGTATGATTTAATTTCACTATGAAGAGAACGATGCTGTTTATGATGGTATATCAAGTTTATCTTTTGGAGTTCTTAATTTTGACTACAAAAGACAAAGAAAACTTAATTATCCTAGTAGAAATTGAAATCGGGTTGAATTGTGGGCCCAACATGGAAACCATACTAGCCTAGCAGGTCCGGATGTTTTCCAGATCGGGTAAACTCATAAAAATGATGTCAAATTAGGAAACCATGTTGGACCCGGATCGGGAGCCGATGTGGTTTCTTTATAATGAATGAAAAAAATTTTAGATATAGGATTTGAACTCATGTTCTTCAATTTTGTAAGTATATGACTTAGCCACTGGACTACCGAAGCTCTTACACGGGGCCAAAAAATTAACCCAACAAAATTGATCATTGGGTTAATGTTGACAACTCAATATAAAGCACATTTGATTGGATCGATTTTGACATAATAATAACCTCCAAAATATTGATGCAATTAAGCTTGACCATTGGTTCTATGGTAAGTCGAAATTGTATCTATTGTGAGTGAACCTATTACGTGTTTCAATATAGACCGCAGATCTGTATTCACTATTACTTCAAAAAAGGTTTCTTTTTGATTCAACAATATGTATTCTTATATTGGCAGACTATTAAATTAATATGAAATATGCTTAGATTAACATTTTTTTTATATTGGATCAATAAAAGACAGTTTATGTTTACACATTGTTGGGTTAATGGTATTTTTTGGCCCTGTGTAGAAACGGTAGCTAAGCGATACTTAGCTACCATTTCTAGGACCACCATTTCTATAACTTGATTATGTATGGTCAAGTGAGGCTATGGCATGGTTACCGTGTTAGGACCCGATAAGACCACCCATATGTTAACCATGTCGCGGCAATCAGTTTTGGTCCAGATCAGGCCCAGGTCGGGAATTCCATTATATGGAATGCCCGACTTGGGCCATATAAACACCCGGTGTTATAGGGCCGCCATTTTTCAAACAAATTAAATAATGTTTCACGAAATGCTATTCTGGCCCCAATCGGGCCCATCAGCCCACCATTAATCTGGTTTCAATCAGGCAAACCACATCAGGGCCACATCTGAAACACGGTATGCCCGATTCCAATTCTACTAGGGTATATAAAATATTTATTAATAAATTTTGACTTACATTTCCAATAATCAAAATGCATCATAAAATTGCATATTTTAGCAATTATTTACAGAAATACTAAATAAAATGTAGAATCAAGAAATAAGTGTACATTCAACTAATATGGTTTAACTTTAATTAGACAATTTTGAGAAAATGAAATCTGGGCTTGTCGGTGGTTAACCACTTCATTTATGAGCTGTCTGTTGAAATGCTTGTTAAAATTTACTGTCGGGGAAAAACTGAAACGATTTTACTTTTTTTCCTACTTGACGAAGAATTGAAATTAAATTTAATGAATACTTTAAAGAAATACGAAGTTAACTGTACGCATCAGTCAAAAATATTAAAATGTCAAAAACAAAGCAAAATATACGTTGTAATTGCTTAATTTTTAAATTACAAATCTGATCTATCACGAGCAGTTGTTTAGTTTGTATATTGCGGACACATACATAGGATGATGGTTTTTAATAAGTAAAATGGGAAATATTCTTAAATAATTCTAGTATTTATCGTTCAGTGCCGTTTGGAAGACATTTTACTGCACGTGAGTAAATAAAGATAAATGGCGAAGCACAAGTTGTTGGAAGTTTTTAACAATTGCTTTTGCATTTTTTACCTGGTCTCGAGGTAGGTCAAACTTAACGACTTATACTTAAAAAATTACGCCGCTTGGTGATCAAAAGAATAGCACTTGTGTTTGCTTTATTGTAAAATTCATGTGTTCTTATGCAATAATTATTATACTTCTTTAATTTAAACTTCATAAATAGTAAATAAATATTTGAAGAATAAAAATATAATTATATAATCTACATATACAACAATACCCATACGAAATGAAAACTGAGTATATTTAATGTAGTTTTAATCATCGTACGTTATACGATGAAATGTAGATGAATGTATAATTTATTAGTTAAGTTTATGACGCAACTTATCAAATATTAACTCATTTTACGATATTTTTATGGTACAAGTTGTGATTTCTGTACACACATTAAAGTTTTTACATTTTTTGATATTTATGTAGTATATCTTGTGCGTAAAGTGAGAATGAAATCTACATTTCTTAAGTTTTGAAAAAAAGATATAGCAAATCAATGAAATTAAACTTTAAGTTGCTTTAAGTGAAGGAAATAAATTTGTTAAATTTCAAAATCATTTAACAAAACGGTAAATACACTACAAAAACATGTGTCTCATTTTGAGACATTTCTGATGATTGAGACACCAAAAATGTCTCATTTATTCAATTTTAAGACGTTTTTTGCATCTCAATCATCAAAAATGTCTCAAAATGAGACACTTGTGTTTGCAGTGTATAAATTAAAAGTGAATACAAAAATGAACTTCGTAAATTCTATCTAATGACAGTAGAATTTTTCTTTAGGTTAAAGATTCATTTGTTTAATTTAATTAAACATTTAGCTGAATCAAGTAAAATATAATAGATGGAACAAGTAAATTCACAATTTAGTTAATTCAAACAAAAAATTATATTTTAATTACTCAGATATTTAGGAGTACCGCAGCTAAATATATTTTTCCGTAAAATGTAGTTTAATTTACACGCAAAATAAAAACCTAATAATGTTTACCAAAAGGTATGGTAACGAGAAGATATGATTTTTAGGCATTAATAATTTTACCATACCATTATTGGAAAAAACTTGCGCAGTAGCCTATTGCGCATACTTTCAATTCTGCGCAGTGCTCATCTGCGCAACATTTTTCCAATAATGGTATAGTAAAATTATTAATGCCTGAAATCATATCTTCTCGTTACCATACCTTTTGGTAAACATTATTAGGTTTTTATTTTGCGTGTATTTGTATAATCATTTTCAGTAGTAAAGGACAAATTTCAGTACAAATTTTGGCATTTTCAAGAATAGTTCATGAAATGTTAAAATACTTTGAAATTGCTACAATTTCCAGTCTTTTATTATCAAATTTTGCATTTGTTCCTGTGTTACTAAAAAATTCATTGAATTTTTGGATATTTCCCTGTGCATTTATATGTAATAACAAATATAAATAACATGTTCAATTATAAATGTTCCCCATGAAATTTTGCAGCAAGAATTTGAGTGACAAAAAAAATTTATAAAAGCAAATACCATAAAACAATGGTATTGATTAGCATAAATTAGCATGAAATAAAAGATGCAAATTGTGAAAAAGCATACAAATATTCATAAACAATATGCCCGAGTGGCTGTTGATGTATGAATAGTTTTGACGGCGCGTTTCTCATTCATGAATAGCAAATGCGCTGCGTTGAATACGACATACGTATTTCTTAGGAGCTTAATATTGTAAAGAAAGCCGGGCCCACATTGGTGAGAGAGAGAACCGGAAGGGAATAAGTTATGTAAGGTGAGCAGCTCGGTGCTGCTGTGTTGGTTGCATCACGGCCAGTTCTCTCTGGCGCATCAGAGAAAAAGACTTGAAGAACTAAACAGAAAGAAGAGATAGAAAAGAATATAATAAGAAAGTAAATGAGGAATACAGAAAGAATGAGACTGCGTACACACTTGCACCTATACATCTACGCGCCATAACGCGCAAATATTTTCAAGTTGTTTGAACGACAAAAATTGCACAGTGAGCAGTGCGAGGTTTGTGTGTGTGTATGCACACTTTGAAGTACATTGCATGCCTGCACGCAATTGCTGCTGGCGATACCACTAATAACGTCAAGTTAATTTTGAAATAAGGAATACACGTGCTTCTTACACTGCCGACGACCAAATTATTTATCAATCTTGTCAATGTTAAGCGTTTTATTGCTTATTTTTTAGATAAAAATGGTATAAATGAATGTATTATTTGCTCTAATATATATCAGAAGTTTAAAAAAATGCGTACGTTTTCTTTAGTGAAAGACATTACGTCATTTTATTAAGCATTACGTTTGGTAGTATGAATAAGACAACTTTTATTATCACCTCTTTAATTTGCAAAGTAATAATTACTTAGATTGTTAATGTTGAGTTAAATTTGTGTTGTTTTAATTTAATTCAATTAATAAGGATGATGTTTTGTTTTTTTTGTGATACATAGAATAATTAAGTTGTATAAGTGATGAAAAGTTTAAATAGAATTGTTTGTACTTACCACAAATTCCATATTATCAGTTTTATCAATAAGACTAATTAAGGAATTTTTGTCTGCAATTAACCATATTCCGAGTGTAAGCGCAGCTCCACCCGCAATCTGTAACATTATGCGTAATCATGAATCATTATGTTGAATCAAATGCATGTTTCGGACAGATTGACGAGTAAAATTACAAACTTGTATGAATAATTGCCATTTTAATATTTTTAAGTGCACATAAATAAACTGTCGCAATATATTTATGATTATTATTTAATATTATAATATTATAAATGTGTGTCTTAAACAATATTATTTTCCGAATTAAAAAAAAGAAAAGAAAATAAAACTAAACATAGCATTTGTTTAATACAATATTCATGTAAATATAAATCAAAATGTACTATTTTATTTAAACTTCTCAGACATTTAAATTAATACCTGTTAAAAGATTAAAATAGTGATTACTTTAGTTTTATGATTAAAGTTATGTACTCGTTTGTCTGACGTATAATTGATTGAAGAAAGACACAATAATGTTTTATTATACAATATTTAAACAGTTTGTTGGCTATTAATTATTATTCATGGACATTAATCTTTTTTTATACAATTCATGCTCTTAGATTGCAATAATATAATATACTTACAAAGAAAATGAAATTGAAAAAACATAGAAAATATTTGGCACATTTCGACGCACAACCCATGGTGAATGATTTATTAATTCAATCTGCAAAGAAAAAAAATTCCAATTAATAAATAATTTCCATGAAAAAAGTTTTATTAAGCATAAGTTTATAATAATAAGTTTTCTAGAAATTATTTTATTTTATCTATTCCAAAAATTTGCGCCTTCGAAATTATGGCTTTGTTCATATTTATTTTAGTTGAAAATACTTTTTTTTAGTTCTATTAATCATTTTTACATGATAAAATACTTTTTTGATCAAAATAACAATGGAGTTAAAACTTATTTTTTTTGCCATTAACAATACAATAACAATTTCCAAAATTCGCACAATCATACATATTGTAAATTATCTTTACTAAACTTTATAAAAAAAATTATTTACTTGATTTACTCATTTTATGTTAAAATCATTTATTTTACGTTAAAAATGCTATTACTTTCGAAAAAATTTTGATCTGAAAAAACAAAGTAAATTTTTCATCAGAAAAAAAGAAAATCTGTGTCACAAATACATAGTAATTTGTGTTGCTTTTGTGATATCGCGCGTACATTTGCAGATGTAGTGATTGGAGAGATAGAAACAGACTTATATGTAACGTTCGTATTCCGACAAGCCTTGGAGTGACTTCTCTGGAGAAACATGCATACCGATACCTCTCGTTTTATTATCGGCGAGGCTCATACACATTGAACGCAAAATGCTACACGTCAGGTTTTATCGTTGCGCAACTATATATACCTTTGTTAAATCTTCGTTTCATCAGGAAGCGACATTGATATGTATGAGAACGGCAATCTGAGTTGACTATAATAACACATTAACAACTCGATGCTATATTGTTAGTTGCTAATTTTCCACCATATGAATATTCAAGCAATATGTTTATAGTTAAACATTTCGATGATCAAAGCAAATATGGTTAGGCTTTATCAGAAAAAGTATGTCATTCATTATAATAACTACTGTACAGTTTTAGTATACATTTTTTCACATTAATTTCATTTTCATTATTATATCAATATTTTTAGGGCAGTAATTTATTAGATTCATGAAATTAAAGAATATGATAAATGAGTAAAAGTTTTAATTATAATGAGAAAAATGTATTATAATACTAAAGTTCTAGACAAATTATAATAAATATGAAACTATACCATCACATACATAATGCAAATGTAAAATGGAATATTATATAATATTACCAAGTTCTAACAAATTAAATAAAAAAAGAGTTCATCTACAGTTCATAGAAAGCATATATAGAGTATAATATTTTGCACTATATGCACGCTTGAGATAAAAAACTTTAAATATAACGACAGTTGCCAAATAATATAGGACATACGAAGCGGTAATACCCAGTGAAAAAATTGCTGTTTCGTTTACCGTAATGCGGCTTTATCAATGTAAAGCTTTGAGCGCATTTCTGCTTATACAAACGTAAAAGTCATTATTCATGCGACTAAATAATAATGTCTGGAATACTAAATCATGACTTCGATATTGATAAAAATTCGATGAAGGCTTTACTCATACAATCGCATATGCGCTGAAAACAAAAAATGGTTATGTAAAATATAATACTACGAATTTTGTATCTTAACAATAACGATCAATGTCATCGGTATTTTAATAAACACTAAAAAGAATTGATAACATTTTTCTAGAAAAATATGATGTTACAATATTATGAAATTGATGAAATATTTTTTATTATTTTGGAAAAAATATTATGTTTCTATCAAAAAACATAATATTAAAACCATTCATATGGCATTTTTGCATATTTAAAAATTTGTGTTAACTGAATTCTTTAAAGTGTACACATAGTTCACACACATTTTTCGAATACAATTTGATACGTTTGACTGATGTACGTTATTATATGATAAATACCAAACGCATGTTGATTCTTAATTTTTTGCTTTCATTTTTATCAAATTGAATTATGAAGTCAAGCATGAATTCCCATGTATCACAGTCGCAAATAATAGTACATTTTTGTCAAAACTAAAAACGCGTACTTTTTTGCTTCACTTTTTACCATAATTTTTTATCACATATAATAACAAAGAAAAATCGGAAACAGCATTTTTTCACGGATAAAATTATGTGCAACACTATTTTGTCAAAATCGATAGATTGATGTGGTTTGGAGGAAAAAATGAACTCGTGAAAATGTGTCGAAGTGTTTATTTATTGAGCGCAGTAGACCAGGTAACTTTAATTTTTTCAGGTTGAATGGGTTTTCTCGTTTCGCACAGACGGTTCTTTACCTTTAAGTGAACTTGATTTCGCGAAGAGGAGCTGCTTTTTTGCGTTTAAACTATGCGCACGACGATTAAACGCGTCGGTTGTTTCACGCGAACTGGAACACGCGGGCGTGTAGATAAAGATTGATTCAGTGAGGCATAATGCTATACCATTTTTTCACGGCTATCTTACAAGAAACGTGCCTGATAAACGATAGCGATATCGAAATCGGATTACGAAATCATCGGTTTATTTCAGATTCCATTTTATCGCGTATTAATTACATTTATTTTCGGTTTTATGAATCATTTTATTATGCAGCTTGTGTAAGTATGTTCAAGTGTTTTATTTAATATATTCAGTCAATGTTTTACATTTATTTATTTACTTAAATGTTTATTTTTAAATACAAAAAATGAACACTTTTTCTAAGTGTATACGTTAATAAGGATAAAATAGATCAAAAAGAAGTATGTGGAAACCTGTTTTTAATACGAATTTATTATTATTTCCTTTACATTCACTTATATATAATTTCTCTGATGGTTATAAAACTTAATCATTTTTGTTCTTTTTGTCAATAATTTAAAAAGTAAAATGTAATGGTTACTGTTTTATTTATACATGATGAAAGTAACGTAGTATTTTAACTATATAAGTTTGCACTTTCATTATTCAAATTCACATTTTATTTGAATCAAATTATTAAACATTATTCTGGAATATAATTTTATTAAGTCAGTTAGTGCATTTCATTTTTTGATATAGGGTTTTGTCTTTAAATTCAATAATTTCAAAATAATTTTTTTATGTTTATTTGTAGAAAACCAGTAAAGTGATAACCAAGATATGGTATATATATACTACATTGAGATCAGAAAAGAACGGAAAATACACGCAGAGCCAAATCAATATCAAAATTTAATTTTGAAATTGAAAATGTACGGAATTTTCAGTAGTACAGAGACAGGTGCAAAATTTCGCGAAAAATTACTGTACTTTTCAATGAAATATTATTGAATATTCATGAAAAATTCGTGAAAAAGCATTAATTTTTAATGAAAAGTTCAGTAATTTTTCGCGAAATTTTGCATCTGTTCCTGTACTACTAAAAGTTCAATTTTAAACATAAATTTTTATATTCATTTTGCTCTGCGAGTAGTAACGCACATTGTAACCTTAACGGAATGCGAAAGCTTCAGATCCCTAAACAGGTTTACCAATGACCTATATATTTGAATAGCAGTTTGCATATCAACTCCAAAGGGTCAACCATTCCCACAATACTATATTTAATTGTAATATCAACTAATGTCGTAAATTTTAGTGTTATTATTTTATCGCAATTTTGGTGCTTTTTCCACACAAAAAACAATTATATGAAAAATAATAAACTACAAAAAATGATATTTGCAATTTTCCCAAATAATGTTTACAATACTTCCAATTATTTCGTACATGTTGTACATAGGAAAAAGTAATATTGGTTTTGAACGTTTTTTTATTAAAAAAATGTATCAAATTATTTGTGGTATTAACAAATTAATGGATTAATTAAAATGATTCTTCTTTTTTAATATAATGCAAAGAAAAGAATCCTTTTATTTATAGCCAGCTTTTAATTGGACAAATGTTTTTAACCATTAAAATAAGGAATAGATGTATCATTAGAAAATTGTCTCTAACTGAATTGAAGTAGAATCAATAAATTAATTAATTAACCTTTTATATTAAGATATTTATTCTATAGACTTTTTACAATAATTATTCTAATTATAATTATTTTATATAAAGTTATGTAATAATTTACATGCAAATTAATATTAACATTATGATTAATTATTTTGAAAGGGAAGGAAAAATTTTTATAAAAATTCAACCAAATGTACTTGGTTGAACTGCGTTATATTTTTCACAGCAAATTCTGTACATTCCTTATTCACTTCTTATCTATATCTCCATTATATATGAATTTTCTACAGTAAATTCAAATGAATTTTTACATTTTAATCAGTTTATATTCACGTTAACATTTTATATTCTATTAATTTACATTTTAGCAAAATTATTTTTGTAGAATGTAATACATAGCTTTTCTTCTGTAATTAATTCAAAACCATTTACTTTGTATAAATTCGCATTTCCACTTACAAAATGAAGACGAGCTTATTTTTTAAATAAAAAAAAAAATATTTTTTAAATAAATGTTCCAGTGACCAAAAATCTGTTAATTTACATGAAAATAAATCAATCCAACGAATTTTCATTAACTGCACAAAAATAAAATGTCAAACAAAATGAAAAAATAAACAAGAAAAAAATAACAATCTGCATTTATGCGTGAAAAGCGAATGGGATTCACTGCAAATCGTAATTCATGAATGACGAGATCTCTATTTCATTTCTGTTTCCCTTAATACCGCTCGATATCTGGGAAATCGGGTCACTGAATTGCTTGACCCAATTTCGAGGTGCGCTCGCGTTGTCCCGTGACTATTCCGTGCAATGTCCGGAGCTTTACTCTGTCGCAACTCTGCACCCTTTAACTTTTAGCAGTGGAATCGCAATCTCCAAGGAAAGTGATATTTCTATATTCTTTCTCATTTTCTCACAATCTCATAGTCGAGACACCCTGCAGTATTTGCAGAAAAAATAATTAGTTTCTCCCAATTTTTTAAACGATTCTTTGTACTGACACGGTATAAAGTGGCGGAACAGGAGATGCAAGAGGTAAATATGTGAGCGAAGAAATCCCAGCTGCACATGGAGATTCTGGGTCGAACGGACAAGGCTTTTTTGTGACTTTTTATTCTGCGCTTTTTCGTCAAGTGCGCAAATGCAACTCGTCCATGTTTCCCAGGCGTTAGAAAATTTTCAAAATCAACTTGAAATTGCAATTTATTTTTTTTTTTAAATAAGTAACGGAATAATTTACTTTCGACGAGAGAATAATAGACCAAGACAGTATATTTATATCGAGAATATCCATGAATAAATCTAGAAAAAATGTACTTGTATTTTGTTATGAAAAAAATGCATTCATATTTTACGATTTCTTTATCATATATACATACATGATAAAGAAAGAAAGTTAATTTGAAGCAATTTTTCAGCAAATAACTCGAAATTATTATGTAAATTTATTCATAAATGTATAGATAGACTTATTTACATAAATTTAATGTTAATATATCATAGTGGAACTTTAATTCATTTTTCATCTAGTATTTCCAATAATAATCAGTTCATTTATCTTTCTGTTGATTGGTTAACTCTGCATTTTATTGTCAGTTTCAGTATTGCCCCACAGGCACGAAAATATATTTCTCAAAATATATTTCAAATATATAAATAATTTAAAAACTTGGTTTTTATATAAAACTAAAAAGCTTGGCGCGAACCATAATCGTTTATATCTTACATTATATATGTTGTAGAGGTTAATACTGAATTCATGTAAATATGGTTCGCGCCAAGTTTTTTATTTTTCATCGAAACTAACCAAACTATCGGAACTAATGAAACTAAGAAGTATTTAAAACTGTATAACCAGCAAGATTAACAAGATTAACAAAACTAACGAAACTAACATAATCTAATTTTTGCTTGTTCTTTATATTGTACATATTTTTTGATTACTTATTTTTATTAGGTTTTAGTATAATAATTTTGGAGTTTAGTTTTCTATTACTTTAAAGTTTAAAGTTAGCTAATCTACTTGCAGATTCACTCCTTAAATTGATTTTTCAAGTAAAATTTGCAAATGTACTTGACCATATTTAATGATATCACTACCTTATATTGAGAAAAATTTTAGTTATTAGTTATATTATTGGGTCTATACATCTATGTCGCATTTTCGAATGTCGCATATTTGAATGTCGCATATTAGAATGTCGCATAAATTGAATGGCGCGTAAAAACTAACAACATACGTATAAAAACTAACAAAACTAACATAACTAATAACATTGTATAAAAGGGAATAAAACTAGAATAGAGAAAAAACCCAACCGGAAAATTTCAGTCGTTTCGACGATGGCACGACGTTGGCAAAGTCGTTTCGACATTGTTGATCAACATCGGGCCGATATTAGCTTTGACGTTGGCGTGTTACGCTCGCCAGCGTAGT
>JABFPJ010004493.1:0-13723 GCA_022817425.1 Gryon sp. ZL-2020 | reverse complement strand
AAGAAGTAAATTATGAAGATTCTAAATATTGAATGAACGATTTATTCTATAGAGTGATGTTTGACATTTGAAATCATAATAGAAAAATTATAATAAGAGTTGTGATAATAGATTGAAACTAATAAAAAGGATATTAAGAGTAAGATTAATGAACGTGAAAATTAATAATAAATAAGTCAAAAATAAAAACCATGAATGAAAAAGGAATATCGAAGGAATCAGTGAAAAATGGTGTAATATTCATAGTGTAAAATATATATACAAAGATTTGGATTATGAGAGAAAGTTTGAAATTATTCGGCTAAATTTTTTTCTTAGATTCGTATGTAACTTTGAATAAGAATATTATTTTCTGGATCAGCATTTGAAGTGCGACATAAAATATCCAGTGCTGTAATATGACAGTTCTGAAGCAAGAAAATAATAATTTTCTCGAACAATGATTTATTTTATATACAGTTTTTATATTTGTTTAATATGAATTTAATATCTTCAGATTTATTACAATTTTTAATACTCGCTACAATATCAAAATCGTATTTTGTAATTAAATTGTGTTATTTTTATTATTTTTGTGTATACAAAATATGTATATAAAAATTAAAATAAATTGTTTGAAAACTGCCAAATGTGTTTGTGTTAAATATTGTGCAGTTGATATTAAAGTATTTCAGTCGATGTTATATTGTGAACGAAATGCGTATAATACGTATAGCAAAATACGTCAGAAAAATTATCGATCCATTATAGAGCACATAAATTCACTTCAAATTTTTAAATTTATGAACGTTAATGAACTTTGTTCGTATAATATATTTTCTATATTTTACAATTTGTTAAATGAATGTTATATTATTATTATATAATTACATTAAATAAGTAAACAACAATTATTTAAAATTTTATATAAATAAAGTGTAATTATATATGAAATATTTTTATTCTATTTTATACTTTTTTGTCGTTTCACTGACATGTTATAGTACTGAGGGTTTTTTATTATTATTTATTATTTTTATGTACACTTATTTATTTCGATTATTATATAATATTTAACTAAATCGTGAAAAGCGAAATTGCAAGATATAATTAATTAGTTTAATTAAATTTTATTGGTAATATATAAATTTTGTACCAATATTTTTGGCAACAGATGAGGAATTAATTTAAAAGTTATTTTGAATTTTTACGACTACTTCGCAGTCTCTTTTCTTGTTAATTGCAAAAGTTAAGACATCTTAATGGCACGGATTTGTATGAATTTAAAATCTTTTACATGTATTTACCCAGCATGTAATTTTATTGAAAATTAGCCAGCGACTTTTTATTTAGTTCTTTAAAAAAATGTTCAGCAAAATGATTAAAATGGAGAAATGAAAATTTAACGAGTATTTAAAAATCACTGACTAAAGTGGATTCATTTAAATTCACTTACAAATGTAACTTTTGAATATATTTTTTCACCTTGTAAAACCAAGTAATAATTTACACTTCCGTTCTGCAACAGTGAAATGATCTAGCGCAAAATTTTGATGTTCGTTCGAGTGAATTCGAGTCAAATTTTGGATCCTCTCCAATCTATCCAAAAAGACTTTACACGTCCAATAAAGAACTTGCAACTGTGTTATTCAGTAAAAAAGTTAAGAATTATTGCAAGGAAATCAGATAGGAATTTTTATGTGTTTTTCTTTTCTTATCGAAAAATTTAAGATGAGTTATAGAATGGTGAAAACTTTGGTTGGATGATAAAATAAAAAAATGTCATTTTGTTGGATTCTGCATTGAAATTCTGTATGGTCTTGTAAGTAAAAATGAACAATATCGTCGATTTGGCTTCCTCCGTGAAAAATGAATGTTTTAACATTAAGTATGATGCATGCACGAGGCGTGATTTTAAAACTACTGTAATTGCAAATGTTTAATCTGAATATAATTATTTTATTTAATGCTACGATCAAACGTTTCACATTTTTATATTATTTTTCTATCTCTAATGATAAATATTTTGTAACATATTTGTATTATAATGAAAATACAAAATATATAAGTAAATATTTCATTTGATCATAACAGTCGACAATAAATCTTTATCATACAAAATCCAACGTTCATGCATTTTAATTAAAAAAACAAAGATGAATGGTTTTTTAATCTGTCACGTAAAATTGAAGTGTGAGATCGTGGCGTTATATTACTATATAGACAGTGAAAAGTAGGTATATAGACTGTTGCATTCCTTATAATTCATGCAGCAAATAATATGAGAAAATATTTGTATGAGGCAATCTCATTATTTTGGTATCAACTTATAAGTTTTACGACATAAGGATTTGATTCTGTAATCTTTAAATATGACACAGTCAGATCAATAAGATTTCCCACTAAAAAATGCAAAAGAAAACAATAGAAACAAAAAAAAAAGCTCAAGACAACATATGTTGCTTGATTTTGAGCAACGTCATGTTGGCTAAAACAACAGTGAAGTTGGATTGCACGGAAGTGTATGCGAAACGAAAACGTTAATGCATTCGATTTGTAATATAACGAAAGAAGAATGATGTATTGACTTCCTTCCTGAAGCTAGCCAAGCTACGAATGAAAAGTGACGTCGTATATTAAGGCCATAGCGATGCAACGTGATCTTCACATATTGAAATTCAATTTTGGCAAATTTAGATTAGGCTTCGTCAGATCTGGGTCAAGTTGCAAAGACTTGTGATTTGTTTCGGAAATGACATTATTTATGGAAAATAAAATTTATGAAATTGTCGTTAGTTTATATTGGAAACTTTATAATCCACAAAGTTTTATACATACATATATAACATGTAATACTGTTAAAAATAGTTCTTAAAAATATGTAATATACAAATCATAAGTTTCATCGTATATTATGTGTACTGGTATAAGCGCGCTACGCGCGCATAGATTAAATGTTCATTTTTTTATAACTAAACTTTTTTATTTTTTTATAAGATTTCTGGTTTAATTGTTTCTTTTTGCAAATGTGACAATTTTATTCTAACCTTTATAATTAACCTGTACTTTAAAGACAATGGAATGTCACAAATTTTTTAAAATTTTAGCTGTCAAATAATAATGTTTCAATCTGATTAGTTTTTAAAAAAGTTACGCATGAATATAGATCTAAGCCAACTTAATTGGTATACATCAACTTTATTAATTAGGAAAACATACTTATTGAAATTGAGTGTACATTTATTGCTTATGTACACAGTTTGTAAAATTTTTTGAATTTTAAATAAAATTAAATACACAATCCTATTGTTTTGTTGAAATCGTTTTTTTTAATGTATAATTTATTTAATCGGTTTTAAGATAAATTTTTCTCATGATATGGTATAATGAATGTAATATATTATACACTTTTTGTCACGCGGTGCCGAAAGTGCAGTTTTTAGAACGAGTGGGGTTTTTAAAAACTGTATTTTCGGCTTCCTTGTAACAAAAAGTATCGTTTGCACTTTATATACTATTTTGGTTATGGTTCATTTCAATTCTATTTAAAATTTAAAATAAAAAATAAAATCATAATTAAAATTATGATTTTCATAAAAATATGTTGCTGCATACCTAGAGAAATATATGTTTTTTATAAAATTGTAACTTATATCATTTTTATGAAATTGATCATTTTACTTTATTTCTCCATCAAAAATACGATTTAGTTTATAGACATTATTAAACTAAATTCGTTCAGAAGTTCTATTGATTACTTTAGATTAAAGAGAAATTGAAAAACATTTATATCTTATCGTTTATTATTATATCGTTTATATTGTAATGTATAGGGATTTTTTGAAGTAATACTACACTATCTGAAAATTAATTAGAATTATATACAAAAATATTTTTATTTTATATTATATGAAAAATATCAAATTTAACTACTGAATCTTGCAAAGGCTTTTTCACTCATGAGCATGGCATCACTCGCTTCGCTCATGTTGCTATCTTTCTCACTCGTGGGGAAAGCCTCTTCCGACCGAATTCATTAGTTAAATAATATACTATTTGGATATTTAACAATAATTTAAAGTTACTTAATATAATTTAATGAAGAATAATGTTAGCAGCACATTTTTTTAGCATAACTGAATTACATTTTATGAAATATACATTCAACATGTAAATCATAAATCATTTCATATGTAAATCATGATAAAAGTGTTTAAAACAATTTTAATTACTTTTAACATTTTCGCTATCGAGCTGAAAATACAGTAAAATTACTATTGAAGGTTTTCGCAAAATTTGATTAAATTTTATATTTTATCACACTTGTGCTGTAATTTTATGAGAGAAGTGAACATTTAAATCTGAGATCAAACAAAGTTTAAATTGAGAATGAAGTTCAATGAAAGAAATTAATTGTTTCAATCATTTGTATTCTTTTATTTTTTGTTTGGTTGCATGACAAAAGCGTACATTGACTAATAAGAACATTTGTTTATTACATACCAAATTCGCACATTTTGAAGGGAATAAAAGCGTACAATAGATAACAATAGATAACAATTATACAAAACTATTATTGTTTCAACTTTTAAATATTGTCAATGTAATTGTTTAACATATTGTGGCTAAATTTGGTACTGCTGAATTGTGAGGAATTTCGGATGTAATTGCAACAGAAACATTGTCGATTTCGTTGACAGGTACATATCGACGTTCCTTACGAAGATTATTCCATTTCAAAAAATGCCATATAAATTAACATAGGAAATATTGAAATGGAATAGTTTTCGTAAGGACCGACGATATGTTAAGCCAAGAAAAAGTTTAATCCAGCAATCGACTTCTGTATTGTTAATGTGATGTTTTGATAATCCCAACTCAAAAATAATATCACATAATATAATCGCAGTTCAATAATCATAATATTTCTGTCCTGTGAAAATGTGCGTTTTTGGGCTATTGTTGCGTGCGTTTTTGACCCCTCGTTTCAATAAAATGTGCGCTTTTGGTCATTTACGGTTTGTTTTCCAGTTTCTCTCGTGGCAATAAATATTATATTGTAAAAAAATGGAAAACAAATTATGATCACATTTAGTTGACGCAATAAAAATTTCGCAGAAATAATTCTTTTATTATGTCAAATATATAGGTTAATTAAATTTCATGATTTTATGATATAAATTTATTTTATATATTACTTGTAGCAACAATTTATTTATGTGTTTTGTATTCATTATTTAGATTTTCTTCCTGACAAATTGTAATCAAAACACTGACACTTTACGTTAATCATGCAATTAAATACAATGAAAATGAAGAAGTAAAATAATTAAACTGGTCTAAAGTGTTGAAAGACAGAAGATAGTATAAAATAGCAGCCATGACCTAAACAGTCGGTTGGAATATTCCAGTGTGCAATTACTAATTACGACCTACATAATAAATTAGGCTTGTTTAAGCAGTCGTTTTCTCAGATTTGCGATAGGCAACAGTTTATTCGACTTGAGCGAATGATTCGTGTTTACATTGGAAGCAAATGGCAAATAAAAATTATCCTACGTCCGTTACGACAATTACAATTTTCTGTGTCGCTTATATAACTTTGATGCATCCGACTTTAAGTCATTCACAGATTAATCAAATGTTCTCAAAAGGGAATAAAAAGGATTCAAGTAAAAAGAATTAAAAGAAATTAAAAGAAAAAATAAATAAAGAGTAAAGAAAAGTAAAAGTAAAGAGTAAAATAGAAAAAATGGCATTTAGATTAACATTTTTATTAAGTTAGATTGGAAATGAAGTTTTCAAAGGATTCAAATTTTGTTAGAAATATTAAAGAGAATAGAAAGAATGTGAAACCAGAGTGCAACGTTAATTCGATTGTGTTTGAGTTTCGTTAGCGATGCAACGAAATTGATAGCACAGAATTAAGTGCTATCAATGCTATAATAGTAAAAATTAATGAAAATGAAATGCTATTTTTTTAAATGTTCCTCGTAATTTATTTCGAAAGGTCATAGATATATGGAGACATTGGAATAATTGGGACGCAAAATTTGGATATTAAATGTTGCAAATATTTCGTCAGTTTAGTAAACATGAATCGCTATTAATAAATAAAATTAATATTTGTATAAGAGACGGACGCATTTTCATAAAGAAATGTTTTTCTTTCATATGGTACAAAACATATTAAAAATGTTAGTAATTAGAAAATAAACTAATTATGTAATATAAATTAAGAAATTCATATTTTTTATTGATTTGAAACAATGTTTCAATAATGTTGTTAATACTGATTTTAAAAAAGAATAAGTTTAGAAGTGGGAAGGACATTTGTTGGAATAAATAATCTGATGATTAATTAAGAGTAATGTCTTAATGTATGATGTTTTTGCGTTCATTTTATTGTGAATTTCTAGTTCATAGAATCACACCTCTATTTTCCCGTGCATCTCTTAACTGAGAGCAGGTTTCTGGTTGAGCTAACCAGATAATCTCATTACTGCGACTTTACGTTTTACCATCTATGGATATTGCATACTTTATTGAATTAATTCTATCGTATAGAAATTAAATTAAATATATTTACTTGTTTATTTTATAGAGGTAATTAATAAAGGTTTTCCTCTTAAAACTTTATGTGTTAATTATTGATATCCCAAATAATAATTGCATCAATTGACGTTTCGAAATAGTTTTATTTCCTCATCAGAACTATTTATGTTGTGGTTATATACATATTTTTTAAATACAATATTTTGTGATTATAAAATTTGTTTATTCTTTAAATTTATATCACAAAATTTGAATTTTAAAATCTCTATTTCATTGTATCTGACAGATTTTGTTTTGATTTTAATTGACTTGAAGTTGCTAATT
Organism: Gryon sp. ZL-2020; assembly: GCA_022817425.1. Taxonomy (NCBI): domain Eukaryota; kingdom Metazoa; phylum Arthropoda; class Insecta; order Hymenoptera; family Scelionidae; genus Gryon; species Gryon sp. ZL-2020. The sequence continues at coordinate 6,865 of JABFPJ010004493.1, read as the reverse complement.
GATTGTATGATGTTTCCATTTTTAACATATTTACATTTTATAAATATTCGCCTTATTATTTGTGTTATAATTTTACCTTTATTTCCGGATTTGTTATTTTATTAATTAATGATATTATATTATATAAATATATATATGATCCACATATTGATCACATCTGCTGCATATGAATATTTAGTTACAAATATATGTATCAACAAATTCAAATTTTCAATTTAATGTAAACAACTTAAGACAGTGGTAAAATCTTATTTCTTTCTTCCACATTGTGTAAGAAAGTATCGGAAACTAGTGCTTCTACCTTACAATATTTTTATTATTTAAATAAATCAACAAAATAAGAGATTAAATTCTAGAAATTATTTTTCGAGAATAAAATGAAAAAGTGCTTTGTATTTTTTAGTAAAAAGAATTTTCAAAATTAAAATAAATTTCCACTATTTACTTACTGTTAAATGACTGTTGTAAAGCTGTAGTTAATCGTACCAAAGCTTCGGTTAATAACAAGCGGTATCTTCCCAAAAGCTCATCATCTGTTAATAGGTTAGTCATAAAACAGATAGTATTATAAAAGAAGGTTTCGTAAAAGACATGTAATATTCTAAAAAATATTGTCACATTTGAAAATATTCAGGAATATATAACAGTTGAACATTCAGAAAAAATGTTGCAGTAGCAATTTTAATTGCTAAACAAATTTATATGTTACTGCAAATATATTACAACAAAAAGATAAATATATGGTATAATTAAATATAGTTATATATATATTAATATTTTAAGCATGTAATGTTTAATATGAAAATAATTATTTATTATTTTTGTTGCGACGAATTATTTAATTATAATCATTTAATTGCAGCAAATAATGAAAAATAAATAAATGACTTTATTATTTTAATTAAAAGGGTAACAAAATCATTCATAATAAAAAGATATTTCAATGTAATATTTAAATTGAAATGTCTTTGAAAAGTTCGAAGTAAATATATATATACTATAAAAATTATATAACAGTTTTGTTTATCTGATTAGAAATCATAAATTACAATTTCTGATTTTAATTTTTTTTTTCAAAACAAATATGATGTTGAACATCAAAGTAAACTTATTCAACTCCTTCGAGATATTTTCAGATGAAATTATTCGTGTTCGAGGTCTGAGATACGTAATATCGTTATTTCCAGGTTACACATTTTTATCAGATGTCGCCACGCACTAATGCATTTACAGAGTCATACGATACTTTTGTACCGACACATCCAACCATATCAGATAAACTGATAAATTTTATCATCTACCTGGTTTATTATTGAAGTCAACACTTACAGTGAAATATAATAAAGATAAAAATGTTTGTGCAGATACTCGTGACATAATTTACACTTCGCTTCAAAGCTTGCGCTTTTCAATGTTATTAACGCTGAATAAAAAAAAATTGCATAATTCTTTAGTTTTTTTTAAATTAAACTTCTAAATTCGATTTCAAGAAATTCAATATTTGGACAGTTTTTTGTATTATATTATATGCAATTTGATGTTAATTGTACTTACATGCAAAATGATCGTAGAGACGATCTATTGGTGTATCATGAACACTGCCAACAATTTCTTCGACAATTTTTTCGATTATATCTTGAATTGTTTCCATCGAGTTCCTCGCTTCTTTGCCTCCTGCAGCCAGGTCCGGGCTACGGTTAATCGCCTCATGTTCGTTTCCTGAAGCAATCTTGCATGTTACAATCCCCACATATGAACAGTTATTTTGATAAATTATTCACAATGAATTATACATCTTACGAAAGAATATAATATTAATGTAAAAATGAAATTGACGTTGTAGTATAATGTGGAGGAACAACGAAAATATCGTTCAAACTGTGCCTAAGGGTACTAAATAAGCAAATTTACAATTTAAATCATAAAAAGATTATTTACAAAAATCTATATTTAAACACTTTTCTCGTTTATTACGTAAGATTTACATGGAATCTTAAACAGGATAGTTTGTTTGTATGACAACAGTTTCAATCAAAAATAACAAAATTGTTTTGACTTTTCTTTCATTTGACAAACTTCAATACACAAAAATATTTATTCAAAAATGTAGGATATCGTTCGAATAAATACTCGGGACTCGCGATAAAGCAGTTTGTTTTTTTTGTCGATAATGAAATGTTCTCTTATCTAGTGTTTTCGATTACAAAACAAAACGAAACAGAAAATGTTCGGTGTAAAATTACGACGAACGTGTGAAATTGTCCATGATGTACTGCGCGTAATTGCAGACGCGTTCTTTTTTAGTCTTTTTCTTTCTTTATACTCTTCTCCTTCTTCAGCTTCTTCTTCAAATATATGTGACGGTGTAACTGCAAACGGGAGAAGCTGGCAAGAGTTCCGCGTTGCGAAGTTCCCATAAAAGCACGCGCGCGAACATGTTAATTTGCTTAAATCGTGATGAATGCCAGCACATTCCAAGACACCGGGGCCAGTTCGGGGTCTCACCAACTGCCAACTACACCGACACGTATTCAAGATAAACGCCGTGTGCGTACCAACAATTGGCGCGACGTGTCGACGACGTTCTGACATCGACTTATCTGTTTTCCCACACGCAATTCTGATTAACTAATTATCTTTCAGTTTTTCCATTAATTTTTGCTATAATTCTGTTCATTTTACTAGAGTTTTGTATGTAAATGCAACATTTCTACGATATTTGTCATAGAATCTTATTTTTTCACACATTTAAACAAATTCAAAAATTGTGATATTTGCTTAAATTGTGCAATCATTTTTGAGGAACTTTTGTATTTAAAATAAAACAATCAAAACATATTTTGATATTTTTGCACGAAATGTTAACATATTCATTCTTCGATATTCAGCTGCTGTTTTTAAATTAACTGTGCTGCCGAGTATGCAAATTTCATGGTATATACACATTATATCTTGTTTACAATGAGTCTTCTCTCAGTATAAACAGTTCAAAATTTTACTTTGATATATGTGGAAATATAATTCAATATTTAATAATAATTTACTCTGTCTAATTGAAATTTAAAATAATAATCATACAAATTAGAAAAAAACATGAAGAAAAAAAGGGAAAAATTGTTGTCTGTTATTTAGTAGATAATCGTTTTAAAGATGCAATTTCGTTCAATACTTTAATAGCTGGAAAATTATCGCAGCAATGACTCGATAGCTGATTATACCTAATGCAGATAAGAATCAAATACTGCGCAGTGGGGGTATAGCTTTATCTGCTTCTCAAGCGAAAATGCTTCCCAACTATCGGAATGTGCATTCGTGGTACCTGTATTCAAGTTCAGTCTTGTATCAATTTAACATAATCTATTACAGATTCATGAACCATTGCATTTAAATTATATTTTAATTCAAGAAGTGGCAGCTATGTTGTCACAATTGTTAAACATGTTTTTCCATTATTATCATAATGATGAATCTGCGGTATGAAATATGATACAGGTATACAATTTGCATTACAATCGTGCTTCGTTCTTTCAATATCATCAGTGACACAAATTGATAATACTTAATCACAAGTCGGCAATATTTGCATAAAATGTGTTATTACATTTTATTTTTAATGCAGGAAATAACTGTATTTGAATAATTATTATTAAAATATGTTGCAAATTAACATTTCAGCCATCATAAATTGCTGATCATATATATTTAATGTATACAAAGAAAGGAAACAGTGATAACATTAAGATTAATATATTTTCACACAATTAATCGTTCCAGAACTCTAATTCTTGCACTATCGATTTTCTTTGAACATGTCAAATTAACAAGACAAAATCGCGCTACCGAAAATCGGCAGCTTACGCGTTAAATGTCACGTTGAAACTCGTTCTTACGGTATTCGATGATGATATCCGGCAGTACCAGTCGTGAGCAAGTAAGATCGGCAGTTAGAGCAGGTAGAGGGCGGATGATAAAAGGCGAGAGTTCGCGTCAGCGGGGAAATAACGGGCACGAGACTTTTGCCGTAGTTAAAGACGTTGCGATCGCGATGTTGCTCGAATGAGTACTGAGGCAGAACTGACGTTAAAGGCACACCAGCTTGGTGGCGACCTGGGACCGGCACCGCACGGAACGCGGAGCGTCGCGATTCCGGTACCAGACGAGGAGAGAACCCGATACCCAGGCCGAAACCCGAGACGCGCGCTCTTTCTTCGTAGCGCGAGGAGAAACCTGCTAGGTGCGTGCAAGTTCGCCGGGCAAATTGATAGCAATGCGAGAGATGTAGAGATCGAACGGCCGATGCGAAATCATAACTGTAACTGGCGTGCGAACGAATGGGCCGGATAACTTGCAACGCGCGGTTCTTTGCACCGCGAGCTTCAGATGCCTCAATGGATATGATGTTAAACATGTAGAAGATCGTCTGGGGAGGTCATCCAATATTTGTTTGATTTATTATTAACTGGAGGAGAAAAAGCATAAAGATGAAAAGTTAGTGCCCTAGAAAACTAATAATGTGCGAATTATTTTTCGAGAACCAACTTAAATGTTGATTATGGAAATCGTCAAAAAGTTAAAGATCTTTAACGGTAAAGATTAAAAAAAGAAGTTTAGTTGGATGAAATAAAACTGATTATTGAAATATTACATTTGTGCTTGGTTGAATAGAAACGATAGATTAAAATCATTAAGTAATAAAGATATGCATATAATAGTGTATTAACTATATATATGCATACTTTAGTTATATAAATTTTTAGTGAAGATCATAAAATATTTTCTGTTTAAAATTTGCAAGAAATCTAAACATTTTATGGCTTAAAAGAATGTTTCCATTAGTTTTATTAACACCGTAATATGCAGCGATTGTATGATAATACAATCATTAAATACATTGTTCAACCTTTTGCAAGAATATTTTCATATAAAAAACATTGCAAATCAGCTAATAGACATATAGTATACACTCATCCAAAAATCAGAGACAATAAAAAATAAATAATAAGTTACACGAAAACAATGTTTGTATATTCAAATTTCTCATTTTTTAAAAAAGTAATTAACAAAATAATTAAAGGCTTTAACTGTACCAATTATATTATTATTATTATTATTAATTTATTTTTCCTCAGGTTATACCTGTTGACTGAAAAAATAGGCCAGATGTTTTGTCAACTATGATTATTATTATTTTAAATTGTGTTTTTAATATTTAAGCATAATACAGTATTAATTAAACATAAATTAAACTTGATATAAAATTTTGTTTTTCAAAGTGTATCCAGACTACATCCATACTATATCTAGACTTTTTTCCGCTAGGGCATTAATTAGTTAATGTCTTATTAACATAAAGAATAAAACTCAAAAAATGGCATAATTACTACTGAGGTTATGTGAAATGTTTGCAATACATGTCAAGGGGCGCGCCAGCGCCCCGACGAGCCAAGGCACTGAGCGCCCCTGTTTTCTGCGATTTTGGTTGCCATAACCTCAATCGCGAACTTTTCACACTTTTTTTACAATATTTAATGACTTTTAATAGTCTATTTAGCTATTGTTTATTTTATTTGTCCCTACTGACAACAGTCAGTCAAAAAAACAATAGCTAAATATCATATTAAAGAAAATTGGAAATTATTTTTCCGATACCTGTCAAAAATCAGCTGAAATTTTGTTCTCATCCCTAGATTCACTATATTTTTGTCTTACCATGAAGTAAGGCACATGTGGCAATTTCGTCTCACCAAATAGAGACGATTTCAAACGCGGGAATTTAAATTTGATTGACTTTGTTATTATTTGTTTGTTGTTAATTAAAGTTTAATTCTTTTCGTTGTATATTGCTTATGACAATTGTCATATAAATACAACATTTACTACAATTAAAATAATTTTGGCGGCATTTTCAAAACAATTTACCTAATAAATTATTATTATAATTACAATTATTATTATATTTTAGCGACAATTATGCTTTAATTAGAACTAAAAATGGTAATTATTGTTATAATTTATAAAACAAAACTAATTAAAAATAACAAAAAAAAATAAGAAAACGAACATCATTAACCCGGCAGTTGGCGTGCGAAAAAAACTTACGTTAGTGGGCGCGAATCGGTCTTTTCGACTGAAATAATTATCATGAAATATATTTATTACATTAAATTTAACTTTGTATATGTATATATTTGCATTAATGACATTCAAAGTAACTATAAGTTATCGTTAATTTGTATATTTGTACATAATTTAAAACTTAATTAAAAGTCTGTATTACATCAGTATAATGTTTTATATATACAAAAAATTATTTTATATCGAAATTTGATGAAAAAATATGACAGTGAGTTTACAAAAAATCGAGGACAAAAGTTAACTAATATTGCATACATTTATGTGAATTATAATATTTTTCAGTTAGCAATAATGAACATAATGAATTCTTTTCGCGAAATACTGGCAAACGCAAAGCACGTTTTAATTTTAACAGGCAGTGGAGTTTCAGCGGAGTCTGGAATTCCAACTTTTCGCGGAGCTGGAGGTTTTTGGAGAAAATATCAAGCGCAAAGTCTCGCAACGCCGAACGCTTTTAAAGCTAATCCCTCATTAGTATGGGAATTTTATGAAACCACAAAAATATTTGTTATTTTGTTATTTCCCACTTGTTTCACAAGTATTGATTAAGATAAAGAAAAACAGAAGATATAAAATAATAAATATTCTAAAGGTCTGCAATGTAACTAAAAAAGATGTGAAATTATTCATTGAGCCTTGAGTAAAAAAAACCACAAACATTATTTATACTTTCCCATTCGTTCCAAAAGAAGTGACTAAACTAAAAAAAGTAGAAATTACCTTACAAAGG
>JABFPJ010004492.1:0-13725 GCA_022817425.1 Gryon sp. ZL-2020 | reverse complement strand
TTTTGCGACCAAGTTACAAAATAGTATATTACGCAACAAGGGAGATGAGATCGAGAATTCGTTTTCCCGAGCGGAGTTTTCAAGCCGTGCTGAAGGCGAGACTTGTAACCGCGAGGGAAACGAATTTCCGATCATCTCACATGTAGCGTACTATATTTTTCGTTACAAAGGAGGGAAAAAAGCCATTTTCCTAAATCTCCCTAGGGAGGAAAATGGCATTTTCCCTCCCCGAGTAACGAAAAATAATTTTATTGCTAGAACAAGAAAAAAAAGTCTAAATCTTCGCGAAAATGTCTATCAAAAACGAATACAAAACATCGAAATTATGTTCGTATCTTGACGCTGGATCAAATACATTTATTTAATCGTGCTGATAATGAATTCACATTTTCGTATTTATGTTCTTAGATATTAGATATTAATATACTAATTATAAGATCAAATCATCGTGCAAAGGTTGCACGAAGGATACACGTTCAAGGGATTTTTTTATTTTTGTTTCCATAATTGCGGCTGCGAAGCGGTAGCAATTATGACAAGTTAATATGAGCAGCAGATTATACCTGTTTACTCATAATATATATTTAATTTCATATGATATTTAATATATATATCATATATATTTCATATGAAACATAATATATAGTTAATTTCATATGACGTTTATGTATGTAATATTGTGACTTGCGAGTTTTTTTGCTTGACATTACATATTAGAATACAAAACAACATATTACATGACTTATATTCATATATGTTATTCAAATATGTGACATTCGTATTTGTGACATAATTGTAGGGACCCGGTGTAATACTTTCAAATGAGCAGCTTGATGAAAAAGTATGAGTCGTTGTAAATGTATTTATTCAAAATGTACTCCATAGTTGTCAAATCGATTTGATTAATTTTCTTGCAGGTGAATTGGATGAAGCACAAATTCCCATCACAGGCAAATAGTTCTGGCATCGTGGAAGCGTTGGCCTAAACATTCAGTACCCGTAGACAATGGATTTCAAATTCTAAGCTTTCGATGACTGATGTAATTAAATCATATAATCGGCTTCTTGATTATAATGGTAACATGATATGAACAAATTATTTTACTTTCATCTGCTTATTGAAAACAATAACATGTTGATTCATTGTAATTTTTTCTTACTTTTTCAAAATATATATTGATGAAGAGTTTTCTCGTATGTTCCCTGACTTAGGAGAAATAGTATATTACGTCACTAGGCAGGAAAGTAGTCCTTTTCCGGACCGAGTAAGTTGCACGAGGCGAAGCCGAGTGCCAACTTATGAGTCAACTTACTTATTATAATCAAATAACTGGATTTCCTTAGGTATCCCTGAGGAACATTTCAGAGAGGGATTCCTGGGACATGTCTTAGACCAGAAAATCGGAATGAATTAGACATTGCATTGTTATGTCGGAGAAATCACTCTAAAAAATCATATTTTAATAAATTAAAAATAAAAATACTGAAAGTCGTCGGAGACATAATTGCGACATCCGTAAAACATAATTTTAAACTTTTTAGGTATATAAGTGAAAATTCAATTTACTTTTCTATAGAAGCGTGATATATTTCAAGAATGTTGTCGGTATACTGAAGATATGTTTAAGAAATTTTTGAGAAATATCTTAAATACATTATTATTTATTTTAATGAAAATGAGAAGAAATGTCTGAGACATGTCTCAGACATTACGTAGATGTTTAGCATGATATCGAAAATATCATGCTACATTCGGCAAAATATGAAGCCGTAGAAATGTTTGCGAGTGTCCTCGGACATTACTTTGAACATGTCATACATACCATAGGATATAATTTTTTTACCTCTTCAGGGATATTATTCAAAAATGTATTTTAATTTTTTAAATAAGTGTAAGATTTCTGAAGAATGTTGTCGGGATACCAAAGATATGTTTGCGACACTTCAAGGAATATCTTTGATACATAATTAATTTTTCTATTGAAAATGAGAAGTAATATCGCAGTCATGTTTCAGACATTCAAATTCGTAGACATGCTTGCGAGAGTCCTCAGATATTACTTTGCACATGTTAATACATACTTCAGGAACCTCTCTTTTTTTCTCATCAAAAAATATCAGAGAATTCCGCAGATGTATTTGCGAGACTCTTCGGATATTGTTTGAAATCTTTACGAAATATGGACGCAAATAAACATTTTTGGAATACCGAAGATATGTTTGAGACATTATATTAAGGTAAAATCTATTAAGATAAAATAAAAATTGATACGATTTTTTACTTACCTAAATATGTAGCTAATTTATTGAGCATTGTCATGATTACAATTTTATATAATTCTTTTTTCATGAAAGTAATAATTATATTTTATATATTTTTTTAATTTGCATACATATTTTTATTTAACAACTAGTTCAATATTTACAGTAAATGAAGAAAATATTAGAAATAATGGCAATAACAGAGACATTCTCATAGTAATTTATCCCTTTATTTTTAAATTTTACAAACTATTTTTATTGTAATATGAATGTATGAATTAACAAAATAGAATGTATAAATTATTTTTAATTTATTTCTTATAAATGTCTATCTTCATAAATGCTTACATGTCATAACATTGTCACAATTTTCATATATATAATATAAGTAGAGTTATTTCTTACCGCTTCTTAATTTTGCCGCATTCATTATTTTTCTTGCCTTTTGATAATAGTCGTTCCTTTTTTATTTCATTTTTGTGTGTGAATAACATAATTTTTAATGTACATATCACTATATGATGTTTAATAAAAATGTTTGATAAATATTTTAACTGTTATATCTCCATTGCAACGAAAGTGAAAAACTATATGTAATCAGTTTAGTCTGAATTTATTAACACTTATTGCTACAACAAAACATGTTTCATCAAACTTGAAAATATCATGTAGTAATCGGTATTTTTTAGGCTTGTCAATTGAAAATTTAAACATTTACGTTATCGTAATTTATTTTCATACATTTTTTATGTAAAAGTACAAGAAATAGTAGATTAATACAAGTTGATTAACATATCATATAAATAAAATTAATCCTGAGATAAAATATATAAACAAATGTGGAAAAATGGGAATTGAACTATTTGAACTTTGAACTGAACTATTTTTAACAGTTCAAACTATGTTTATAATTAATAACAAAATATAATCATGCAATCATTATTTTTTAATTATCATTTACAGATTTTGTCTAATTTAGATATCAATCAATAAATTAGAGCCAAAATTTTGGGCGAAAAGTTTTTGCACCTGGAGCACTCGTCTTTGCACTCGAAGTTGATCATTATATAGTCCGTTGGATTCATGAATCTCATACTTAGACCGGAGTATGCATATCGAGCTTCGGCACGTGTTCCCAGTTGGGTAGCAAGAGCTTTTTTAAATCATCAATATTTTGGGCGTAAAGTTTTTGCACCTGGAGGTCATCTTCGAGCACTCGAAGTCGATCATTATATAGTGCGTTGGATTTCTGAGTCTCATACCTAGGCCGGAGTATGCATATCGAGCTTCGGCTTGTGTTTCCAGTGTCGTATCACGAGCTTTTTTAAATCATCAAAATTTTGGGCGAAAAGTTTTTGCACCTGGAGGTCATCTTCGAGCACTCGAAGTTGATTGTTGTAAAGTGCGTTGGATTCCTTAGTCTCATACCTAGGCCGGAGTATGCATATCGAGCTTCGGCACATGTTCCCAGTGCCGTAGCACTAGGTGTATTTCCGGGTCATATTTACGGGAGTATGGTTTTTGCACCTTGGGAACGTGCTCAAGCACTTGAATTTCATTTTAAGTACCTGCATTACATTTCTAGCCCAACAATCTTTTCCGGAAACGTACAAATAAAAAAAATAAATTTCATGCCCGGAACGTTCCGATCTTCCGCCACATACACAATGTAACGTATTTTGTTTGGAAATTGCGAATGTTCAAAAAAGTTCAATTGACAAGCCTAGTATTTTTAGATTACAAAGAAATATTGAATTATATAAATGGTATAAATACAACTATAGACAAGAACAAATTAGTGACACTAAAAGGAAAACAAAGGAATAACCTTATATATATATGTACTATATACTCAATATACGTGTAACATTTATTATTACATGTCTTATTGATTAATTCCGTTATAAAAAAATGTAACTTAAATCTCACTTTCAATACATGTGACATTCGAACATGTAAAATAATTGTCGGACACCTATTACGCCTATATCTATAGAAGCTTTGGCTTTGTCCGCTTTTTCCGAACTTTTTTGTTATATTTTTTCTCTTCTGGAGATAGTTTCTTTCGAAGGTTTTGAAGCGAGTAATAAATGAAGTTGCAAGTTTTATTCTCTGGATCAAAGTAATGTTCCTATAATAAAATCATATTTTTCAAGATTATTATTTTCAATAAGAATTTTTAATAATCAATTTAAGAGGGCTGTTCGGTAGAACTTACATAACACAATCGAGAACTTTCATTCTTTAATTTTGGAAACTCGGTAACTATTGCCTTTGCAAGCGCCAATTTGGTTTCATCTGGCGGATATCTGAAAATAATTATGAATTAATAAAACTATTTTAAATTAATAAGTGCACTAATAATTAAGGTGATTGACACTTAGGTAAAACTGCAGTTTAGGGACGATACGTATAAAAACTAATAAAACTAACAACATTGTATAAATGGGAATCGTCCGTAAACTGCAGTTTAACCGACATGTATGATGTCTTTTGTGTTTTGACCATTTCATTGACCATTATCCGCAACACAGCTTTCCGATCCGAATCTGTAAATGTTGCTCTATCCATCTTTTCTAAGAGTTCATCTTGATCACAATTGCTCAATGTCTCCTCGACTGTGGTGTATGGCTTTAATTAAAATTAAAATAATTACACTGAATATTGAAAATTTTAAGTAATGTACTGAAGAGAAGTTTTCTTTTATATAAAATAAAAATAAAAATATTTTTTATTTGTCTTTACCGAGAATTTGTATGGATTAAAGCGATCTTGATTCACCACTGCTGTTTCTTTCTGACGCCCACTGTTTTCACGGCTTACTTGGCCTGGATTTTTTGTGCAGGCGAGTTCTTTGATGGTCCTGGTGAAATTTCCTTGTCGTCTCTAATAAGACAAACTTTATATTTTTTAGTAAAATCAATTTCATCATCCGTGTCGGAATTTTCTAACTCTTCTAATTTTCTCTTGCGTATAGTCTATGATTTTTTTCATTGTCAAGTGGCTTCAATATTTTTCTTTTTGTATCGAAGATACATTTTGTATCGAAGATACAAAAAGAAAAATATTTACAGACCACCAAATCCAAACTGTCCAAACAACTTTTACCGTTCGCTGGAATCCTTTATGGCTGGGTACGCTGGATTGATTGTGCTTGGCAATTTTCATATCGATGTTGGCAAAGATGGTTTCCTGTCAAATCAACTTCGCCAATTTCTAGATACTCACGACTTACACCTTAATGTATATAACCCCACACACCACACATCATTTTCGCACACCACCATTGATCACTGCATTGTTGATGGTCCAACTAAAGTAGCGAACTATGGACAATCTGGGTTCCCATTTCTTTCGGGCCACGAATTGATATATGTAGACTACAAGATCAATCCATCCATCACCTGTGAAGCTACTGTGTCCTATCGTGACTTCAGAAATTTTGATCATCAATCCTTTAATTCCATTCTGACTAATAAACTGCAGAATTACTCACTCAACAGCACTAATCCATCAACATCAATAGAACAGCTTAACACGATACTGATAGAATGTATAAATAAATGCGCTCCATTGAAAACTTTCACACCACGTAGGAAATCAACGCCTTGGATTAATGAGGCGATCATTCGCAAATTGAAAGAACGAGACAAATTAAGGCAAAACTACACACGAAATAAGTCACAAGTTGCTCTATCGTTACTGAGAAACTAACGCAATAAGGTGAATGATATTATTCGATCTGCAAAACATCGCTATTACAGTGGAGTTCTATCGTCAATCGAAGATTCACGTCGTTTATGGCAGGAGCTCCGGAGACTTGGCGTTGTACCAGCAACCTCTCGAGATCAAGAACTGCCTTTTACGTTAGACGACCTGAATGGATTCTTCATAAGTAACGTAGCTATGATCGCGAGAAACATTCCTGAATCTCATCAGGAACTGAACAGTACAACAGTTGCTGACCAATTTGAATTGTAGCCGATTAATGAAAGTAAACTACGCTCCTGTTTGAGGTCTCAAAAGACACATGCTAAAGGTAGTGACGATATTCCTGTACAATACTATGATAAAGCATATTCGGTTATCTCAGAACATCTGCTTGAAGTCATAAATGAGATAATCCTGAGTAGGAATTTTCCTGATATCTGGAAAAGATCACTCATAGTACCGGTTAATAAAGTCCAATCACCATTGTACTTATCCGACTACAGACCCATCGCCCTCTTGTGCTCACTTTCAAAAGTGCTTGAAAAAGCCGTCTTTGACCAGCTGATCGCTTACATTGATCAGCATGGTTTATTGGACACATTTCAGTCTGGTTTTAGGCGATACCACTCAACACAGACCTCAATTCTCAGACTACTCGATGATGTCAGACTAGCCATAGAAAAACGGCAAATCACTATACTTGTCCTTTTTGACTTCTCAAAAGCGTTTGACCTTGTAGATCACAGAATGTTGATTGTGAAACTTCGTAAGCTCGGCTGCTCTTCTACGGTTATTGCATGGTTTACGTCATACCTCACTGGACGGATGCAGGCAGTCATTGACAATAAGAGGCGAACATCATCGTGGTTGGCGCTTTCTACTGGTGTACCGCAAGGCTCCATCTTAGGTCCCCTTCTATTTTCTATTATGATTAACGACATCGCGAGATCTTTGAAACATTCAAAACACTTGCTGTATGCGGATGACCTGCAAATTTATCATCATTGTGATTTTGCAAACATTTTCGAAGGTCTTCGAGCAATTCAGGATGATATTGCGGAAATTGACACTTGGACTAGAGCGAACCGACTAGCAATGAATAAATCTAAGGTCAAATGTATGATCATGGGTTCAGCGCGTCATATTGATCAACTTGATACCAATCAACTACCGAAACTTGTGCTTGATGGCTGTGAAATTGAGTATGTTGTGAATGTGAAGATATTAGGCGTCCATATTGATTCCAAATTGTCATGGAAACTTCAAACCACTAAGACGTGCGCTATGATCTGGCGCACACTTCGTCAACTGCGCTACAACTCCAAGTCACTGAATCGCGATTTGAGAGCCAAATTGATTGTCTCACTGATTTTTCCTCGTATCGACTACTGTTGTTCGGCTTTGACTAACGCTACTGATGAGACGAATGTTATGCTGCAGAAAGCCCTGAATGCATGTGTACGTTTTGTGTCGAGATCACGAATTCATGAAAGTGTTTCTCCTTATTTTGATCAACTACATTGGCTCAAGATTGTGGAATGTCGCAAATATTTCCTGGGGATAATAACGTACTGCGCACTTCATCAACGTTGTCCATCCTACCTTGCAGATGAGTCTAAATTTCGAGTTACTCAATTAGATAGATCCCTTAGAGTTGATCCGGATAAGTTATATATACCGTTTGCTCGTACTGAAACTTATAAGAGGTCCTTCATAGTTTCGGCATGCGTGCTATGGAACAAACTTCCTCGAGATATTCGACTATCTACCTCAATGGAAGTGTTTAAATTGAAACTACGTGAATTTTTACTTGTTAGTCAACGATGCGATTGATCATTTTATTTTGTTTGTTTGGCATGTAAATAGATATTGATAATTGTATGTAGTTCCTCCTTCAGTATATTACTATTTTATATTTCTTTGTATAATTCTATAATTTTGTATATTATCTTTCTTGTAATACTTATTATATTAATTTCGTTGTACTTAAATCGTATATGAGGATTATTTTGATATATGTTAGGCTAATTGTTATATTACCATGTTTCTAACACATTAAGTATTGATTAATTTAGTATTCAGATGTCTACTACTTGATGTAGAGAGCTTATATTTACAATTGTACATATTATTTATTCACGCATTCTCGAAATTATATTTGTTATATTTTTATTTTTTCTTTCTTGTATTTTTTATGTAAAGTCTATTGCTCCATGGGCTTTTAGCCTAGAGCGTTAATAAGCAATCAATCAATCAATCAATCAATCTTCGACATTAGGAGCTTCTTGAAAAATCTGCAAAAAAAAAAAGATAAAATGATTAACACTGCAAAAACAAACAAACAAACAGATATATTTTCATATATTAGTAGGATATGTTAGAGGAATCATAATATTTATCCCGGGCGAATTTACTTAATACAATATCAGAATCTTCTTCGGCTTTGTTGATTATGCGCATTAGCTTCGCTGCTCAACGGATTTTGATTTCCATTTTTAATAAAACATTTTGTTCGAGAAAAGTCTCACTGTCAATGCATTATCCTCAGTAAATATACATACACTTTTGCAGTAAACTATCATCATACTAAGTTTGAAAACATTCGTGCACATTAAATATCTAAAAATAAAATGGAATATAATATAAAATTTGCAAAATGTGAAAGCACAATGAACAGAAATTGGCTCTAAAATACAAAATATAATATACAGGGTGGCAAATATTCTTCTGAAGCAAATTTCCCTTACTTTGCCAGGAGTTTCTAGAGAATTCCGCTGATCGAGCGACGTATTTTAACAGATCAGCTCGAGCGTCTGACCTCGACTAATCCGCTCAGGTGTCGGACCTCGAATGATCCGCTTGAGCGCCTAATTTCGTAAAAAACGAAAAAAATCAAATTCAAGTTCGTAAAATTGAAGCAAAGATTGTTTAATATAAAAAAATTTTTGGTTGTTCCCTGACTTCGACTAAATTTGTTTTTATTAACTTTTTCATGATTATCAAAATTCGACCTTTTTCCAGGTTTTCTCGATTTTCCAGAAAGTGATCACTCTGAATATAATAATATGAAGCTTACAAAAAATGTATGTAATATGAACAGAAATATTCTCTAAAACAAAAAATATATAATAATATGCAACTCGCAAAAAATGTATGCATTATGAATGATGTTGTTATATTGATAAGTTAAGTGACCTGATGACAAATTCTACAGCTTGCCAAACTGACAGAAAAATTCCAATTTAAAAATCACAATTCCTACCAATTTACCAACCACAATACATACGCTCAATATACAGGTAGTCAGGTACAAATAATTAAAGCAAAATGAACTAACGTAACTCTTAAGTCATGCTTGAAAATTTACAGATATGTTGTGCTAAGCAGAATTAATGATGAAATCGTAATAACCTTATCAAACTCAAACATTTTTTCCTCAACTATGGTTTACCCTTCAAATGTCATATTACAATATGACGTTGACTGATGTACACGGAATTAGATGGCTTCTTGATCCACTGTGCAAATGGCTTATAAACAGCAAGATTACAGACTTCAACAAATTACAAGTTACCATCGATACTACCAGGCTAAATACAAAAGGCATTTACGTTAATGTCAAAATCTTTTGTCTCACAAACAGAAGTTAAGAAAAAACATTTTTTATTTCGAAATACAATAATTTCTTCAATCCGTCCATATAGAGGCAAATTGTTTGATGTTGTGAGATAGGTTCTTAATAGAACGAATAAACCTTTTCGAAATTCCACGCCGTTCTTAAAAAACGATGTAGCACTGAAAACTCGATTATTTTCTGCAAGATTCAAATTCATAAGGTTTTGTTAACTATGAAGCTCGTAGACGCTGTATGTTTTTCCATTTTGCACTTTTAAACTGTCGATTTCGACATCTCCATTACCGCATTTTGTACATTGTACATTTTGACAGATTCGCACTAAAGTTTTTGGAGGATTTTAAAAATCATGCATATTTTGTGCTCTTAATTTCACTTCATAATGTTTTGCTTCAAACCCCATACATGAAAATTGTGCTAATAGCCCAGACCAAGAGAGGCATTCTGCGTGATGACTGAAGTGATAAAATTTGTTTGTCGGGTTGATATCTGGCAAAAGCTTCGTAAAATACGAAAAGAAAACTTTGGCTAATTCCTCCAAATATGGCAAAGATGAAATATGAATCTTCGGCGCAAAAACTATTTCCATTATTCATAGGAAGTACAAAATAAGTTCCATGTGTTCATTCTCATCATTGATCTAGTCTGCTAATAAAAATGACAATGCTCATATAAGACACCAAATTTGCATGACCTTTTGACTTAATTTATGGTCTCCACTTTGAAGCATTGAAGATGACTTTATATTTTTTGTTTTTATATTCTACATATCTATAATTAAACGTAGAAATAGCTTCATTCAAATACGCGGTGTCAAAGATCTTTAATTACGTTATATAGTGGCGAAGGTCTAGTTTTATAATCATTGGACAAATTCCGCATAACAAGTCATGCATAATATCGAAAACTGTATTTGTAGATATATCAAAATATCGAGATTAATAAGGCAACAATCTCCATTCAATCCAGTTTTAGTTATGATTCTGTTCGAAAAATAATTTTTTTCGAAATCACTAATTTGTTGTCTGAACAGTTCTTTCATTTGTTCAGGTTTTTTCTCCAGAGAATTAGCGTCCAAGTCAGCTCTGTTATATAAGCATAAGTGGCAAAACATATTCGCGGACGGTCCCAACATGTCATAGACTTGATGAACGGCTAGTCCGTCACCACATAAACATTTAATTGTTGCGCGAAGAACATAATCTTCATCTTTAAACTTGAATGAAATTCCTTCATCACTTTCTAGGTTTTTCAAGTCCTTCATGAAAGGTAGAAGTAAAACATTAAACGAGTACGTTGAGACACCTACATAGCTAAACAGAAGCAGTATGTGAATGCTGTTCAATTGTTAATTTATTTGACCAGGTAAATTTGAAATCTGATAATAAAAAACACCAAGCTTGTGGACTCCAGATTTTGAGCCCAATGGATTTACGACTTCCAATTCATTGCAATAAAATTTAATCCTTATTGGATGTTTATATTGTTGAAAGAACGGATGACTTTTGTAGCATTGTCCATCAATATAATGTCCCAGGGTTCTTTCACGTGACGACTGTTCATTTTTTAAGGCTCATCGAATATTTTGATTAGATAGAATCATTGCCAAAACTTTGAAAACTGGCACATATTAAAATGTCTCTATCACTTGCTATAACAGAAAAGTATAAATTTGTTTATCCAGTCTAACGTCGGTGCAGTATCCCAAAGAAACTTCTACTGGTTCAATATATCCAAAATACTCTATCATTGCTTTTATTTGTTGATGGTATGCTTTAAGTCCCTCAAATGGATTTTTCCAATCTATGGTTTCATTTAAGTCATTGACTAGTTGTTCATCTATTATCTCACCTGCTTGTAATCGACTCATAATTTTATTTTAAAAGAATGGTGATATTGTGAAAGTACATCTTCCGATTTTTCCAGTATAAACTGTATCATGGTGCCAGTCATAGAACCATGACTCTGGAGACCACCTTTCATTCGAACAATACACAATCTTAAGTCCAGTCGCCATTATCAATCAGTACATCATTACCAATATCTATCAATATCAGTTTCGTCATCATCATTTAGACTTTCATTGGCTTGGAAAGGATAATGGTCAACTTCGTCATCGTAGTCCGAAGAATCAGTCCTACCTTCACCGACTAGCGGAAGATTCAATTTAGTTAAATGACATTGCTTTATATGTTTTTTTCAAATTCTTGAATTATTTGAAATTCCAAAGAAAATAATTTTGGGCTCAAACAAAACCTCCTATCCCATAACCATGTTTTAATATTAAATTCGTGTCCGACATCTATGTCACACTTTAAAATGTCACACCGAAATAATGTCACACGTACAAAATGTCACATGTCATAATGTCACAAGTCATAATGTCACATGTCAAAAATGTCACAGGTCATAATGTCACATGACAAAAATGTCAAATGTCAAAATTTTCACATGTTAAAAATGTCACGAAAACAATGTCACATTCGAAATATATATTTTTGCAAAAATCATATTTTATATGTCACTAGTGATATATTTTATAAACAAACAATTAATTAATGCAGATAAATTCAAATAAATATCAATAAGAGATTATTTCACTGTGATTATAGATTGAAATCATTTATGCATATGCTCATGTGATCAACTTAGAAATCAATGAAATGATATACAATGTAAACATTTTGATGAAGATTATTGATGACACTTGATAATTTATTAAAATAAATGTAACATATGAAAATATTGAAATTTAGTTTAATTGTGTAATATGTATGACATTTTTTCGTGTGACATTTTGGAGTATATAATATAATAATATATAATATAATATTAAATTGGAATACAGAAATTCGAATTAAAGTCACCAATTATCGTGCAAAGGTCGGTGTATTTGCCGAGGTTCACGTTCAAATGATTTCTTTAATTATGACACGTTCAGGTACGAACTGGACCTTGTATATATATAATATTATATACAACGAATATTGTGTAGCATCTCCATTTTTTGCACTTTTTAAATAAGTAGTTTTTAACCTTTACTAATGATGACTTGTCCGCTAATGAGTTGTCCGTCGATGAGTTATCAACTGATGAGTTGTGGCAGGGATCATTTTTGACATGTGAATATTTTGACATGTGACATTTTTGAAACGTGACATTTTTGACATGTGACATTTTTTCGTGTGACATTTTTGACATGTGACATCTTTGCGTGTGACATTTTTGACATGTGACATTTATGTCGTGTGACATTTTTGGATGTGACATTTTATACGTGTGACATTATTACATGAGACATAGATGTAGGGACCCGTTAAATTATGTGTATGAGTAAAATGATTAGATAACCCACGTAA
The DNA here is from genome assembly GCA_022817425.1 of Gryon sp. ZL-2020. Lineage (NCBI taxonomy): Eukaryota > Metazoa > Arthropoda > Insecta > Hymenoptera > Scelionidae > Gryon > Gryon sp. ZL-2020. The sequence goes on along the minus strand of JABFPJ010004492.1, from coordinate 759 downwards.
TCCGCCGGGAGTCATCTTTTGACAAATAAAGCATTTTAGCTGACTTATATCTATCAACATATATATTAAAGTTCCTATGAAAAATATAATATAATATAATTATATATAATATAATATAATTGAAAAATTAATAAAATAATAAATATGAATTGTATATGAATAAATAATAATATTAATACATAAATACTAGATGAATGATCGCGCCCTCCGGGCGCGATACTTCTGACACTATTTTTACAATTTTTATGTACTTTTTATTCAACAATGATGAATAAATAATCAATTCAAATCATTTAGAAATTAACACAAATAAAATATAAATATTACATAAACAGGTTGTTGTAATAGCTTAAAAAACGTCAAAAACATGAAAATTGTATGATAATAAATTAATAACTTCGTTTATTATTATATGTAATTATATCCATACTAATATATAAAATTGTAAATATGTTTGTTTGTTTGTTTGCTTGCTTGTTTGTTTGCTTGTTTGTTTGTTGGTTTGTATATCAATCACGCAAAATCAATCCAACCGATTTTGCTCAAATTTTGAGAGCAACTAGCTGAAATCCTCCAAAGTGCCGTAGGCTGTATAAATTTGCGATATATAAAGTAGTTTCTAAAAAAAAATTTTTTTTCGATTTTGAACCTCCTCCCCTTAGGCAGTTGTCAAGCGGTTGTCAGGGGGTCATCAGCGGATTGTCAGAGGGCTATCAGGGGAGTGTCAGGGGGTTATCAGGGGATTGTCATGGGGTTGTC
>JABFPJ010004491.1:0-13725 GCA_022817425.1 Gryon sp. ZL-2020 | reverse complement strand
CTTTTAAAATAAATTTAAAAAATGAGAAAATCAATGTATGGTCTTAAAATTTAATTCTAATATTCAAAATAAATGTAATTTAAAAAATCTGTAATGTCGGTAAATAGTGTTTTGACATCCTCTTAAGGTGATGGCAAAGCTAACATTACCGACATTACAGATTTCTTAAAATTAAAATTAAATGAACAATTTAAATTATACTTAAAGACCAGATCGCTATTTTCTCACTTTTTTTACACATTATATTTTATTTGTCGAAAAAATACGTTAAATGTCTTAAAATATTCTCCTATAATCCAAAAATGGAGCTCTGGTCGTTTTATACTAATTTATAGTTAAATATTATTAATATAACAAAAGACACTAACTCCGTAGCAGCAGAACTTCGCCTTTACCTTAAGTAAATATATCGTATAACTGTATATTTACAAAGAATACAAATAAAAACATTTAATATAACAATGATTCAATATTAAAACGTGTAACATAACAGTGCAAAAATATTTTCTCTTATATGCAATATTTCACCATAAATAAAAATCTTGACCCATCAAAAAGTTTTAGTGTAACAATTTATCCTGGCATAAATTTGCGAAGGTATTTATATCTATCATGTATTTGCATAGTGCATTGAACTCACCATTATAACTCGTTGATTAACTGTTGGCACAGAAAATTATGTATTAGCCATTTTGGCATGTGAAATGTAAATGAAAAGCACCACGGTTGAAACTTATAGCACGAAAAGTGTTTCAAACCGGAGCTACTTTGACAGCGGTAACGTTACTAGTGCCAGAATAGTTGTCTCCATCAAAGAGACGGGGTTCGGTCAAGCAACATCATCGAATGTGCGCATGTAACTACTAAACTATGAGCAGTGCCGTATTTCAAAGGCAACAAATGTCTACAAAAAACATAGATAAATGTCAAACTTTCATATATAATTAATTAATACATTTTAATATTTTTCATTTATAGTAATTAAATTGATTATATAATCAATTTAAAGTACTAAAGTAAATTAAATTCTGACATAAATCAATTTAAAGTACATTTTTTAAATGTTTCAATTATATTATATTTTATTTGTTTACACTTTTAATTTGATACATTATTTGTACATTTAATACTGCTTTTATAAATAAATTATATTTTAATTATTATATTAATGATATAATAATTATCAAACATATTAAACTTATAAATTAATATTGTGAAAAAAATGCAAAATTGTATTTACAAACAAAATACTTATTATTTTTTCAAGTATAAAAATGACAAGAAGTTTATTAAGGAATAATAATTACTTATAGCAAAAAGATAAATTCAAATAGGCATTGGAATTTAAATGATTATACGTAAATTAATGAAAAAAAGTGGAGGATGGGGGAGGGGGCATGTCGGTGTATTAAATCTTTTTGTTACGTCACTGTAACACAATGAGGCATCCCTCGTCTTTCACGCTCTAATCTCTCCGGCGCTTGCGCTCCTTTGTTGCCGGCGAGATGGATCGAATACCATTGAAGATTAAATTTCAAAGGATATGTTAATGATAGTAGTGATCGCTCCGAGAAATTGCTCGATTTTCACTTCATAATTGGTTCTTAGCCACAAAATGAGTTTGCAATATTGATCACTTTTGCGGTATTTTTTTCGAAAAAAAAAATCTATCGATTATTGTAATTCCTTGGGGCAAAATTGCGCTTGCGTACGAAGACTATGATTGAATGATTTATTACTCTGAAACATAACATTTCAAGAACTGATCTTTATATCTATTATTTAAATTGCTTAAAATCATGAAGATTTAATTAATTAACGAGCAGTTATTTAATATCATCTTATTGTAATTTTAAAAATTAGATATGAAATAAAATTAAATTTAATGAAATTGTTTCCAGATAAAAGAAAAGGAAACATTTTTTTAATTGCCTTTTGAAAAGAAATTATTTATTCATATCATTTTCATTTAATTAATTTTACCCGCTTTGGAAAACAATTAAAATTATATTTCTGACAATTCAAAAATAATATAAATAATATTATGACTCTTACTTTATATTAACTTAAATATAAAATTTAAAAAAAATGTAACGAAATAAAATATTCTTAAAGGCAGAATTGTTAAAATCATTTTAAAAGTTAAAGAAATGATTTAAATATCTATCGAATGACTTTAAGAGTATGATATCTGACTGTAAAGATTGATCAACGAATTTCTCCTTAGCAACCAAATTTTTATGTTCAACAAAACCATTATCTAGTTAAATATTGATAAATTTCACTTCGAAACAAGTAAAATTAAGCAATTAAAAGACTTGGTTAAAATTTTAGTTAAATTTTAGTTAATTAATGGCAAAATACAATCATCTGAAATATGTGCATTAATCATGAAAAGTTGAATCTGAAAGATCAAATGTTAAAGTCTTGTAATATGCCAATGACAGTTCCGAAAGCAACAAGTAATTAATTAAACTTGTTTGTTTTACACAATGAAAGTTAATTCGTGTTTTATTTTATATTATATTGATAACATTGATATACAATTAATCAATATATTAAATATAAAATTAATAATCAATTTATAATTTACAGGTATTCAAAACACTACCCAAATTCCAAAATTTTTTGGCAGCAAAATGCCCCAAAATTTGCAATTTTCGAAAGAAAAATATTCGAAGTTAACAGTTCGTTCCTTTTTCGAATTTATGCGAACGGCTTATGGTATGAATAGTAGTTTTGAAGAACTTGTGAACACTGTATCAGCTAATAGTGAAATTGACTGGAACATGCTTGCAAAAACTGAGTTAAATCCTGGAAAGATCGAAGATAAAGAAGTGCATGAAAGTGATGCTGTACCCAAAATTGACGTAAACGTTCAAGTAAATAAACCAATTGCAATATTAAAAAGCTGCAAAAAACAATATACAAAAATAACAATATTCTAATTGTTTAAATGCATGTAATTTATTAATAATTATTATTGGATTAGCATTCAAATACTAATATTTTATTATACTAAAATTACTATACATAATATAATTAAAAAATATTGTTACTGAAGATGTTGCATTGCAAAATAACACATTACATTTTGTTTGAAGGAAACAAGAAGCGAAGATTCAACTTTAGCTGCATCGTTCAATAATTCTTGTCAAATTGAAGAACCCGTTTTGTCTAAGGTAATGAAAAAACATCTCAGCGACGTTCTTCACGAAGGTCTTCTCGACTCGGTGCTACCGTACATGATTCCAAGGACGTTGTTATCTGAGTCCACGATTAAAAAATCATGCACAAACGTCGAGAGCCGAAAAAGCGTATCTCTTGGCGATAGTCGAGATACCGCAAAACCAGTTAAGGAAAAAGCGAAAGAAAAGGAAAGTTCGAACGTACGGAGAAAATCTTTTGAGTTGGTAACAATAACGTTTTTTTCTCATTTATTAGAGAACAAAAAGTAGGAAAGTAGAAAAGGAGAAGTAGGAAAGGAGAAGAAGATATATTGAAAAGAAAAACAATGTAACAAATGTCACGTTAATTTTATTTACAGAAGTGAAATTGAGATTCATGTTTGTGACGAAGCAAAAAATATGAAGAAAGATTTTCGATGTCCACAAAGGCTGTTGATTCAAAATATGTGTTACTTTGCCGATGTTACGGCCGGACAAAAATTAGAAGAAATGGATATATCCGTGCACTGTGATATTGTTATATTCGATTGGCTAATGCGATGGGTCAAACGTGACATTATCAAAAAATCCGAATGGCCAGTCTTAGAAGCCAGTAATGTCGTACCAATTATGATTTCAGCGTCTTTTCTACAAATGGAACCACTTCTCAATACGTGTCTTTTATTTTGTCATGATCACATGATGGACATTTTTAAAACTTCATCTGTCTTAAGTTGTCTCAATGATAATCTTTTGACTAGGTACTTTTGATAAGATATTCACATTCAATTTTGTAGAGCAAAATTCAAAAGCATACAAGTACAGTTTGAATATAAAATGATACATTTGTTTGTTATTTGTTTGAAATGATAAATTGTTTCTCCAGATTGGCAGATTTATTTACGAACAGCGAAGTGGAAACACTGAAAGACAAAAAAGATAAAATTCAGAGTAAATTATTCTGCAAGTTAATTCTATCACTTGCAAGTCCGATTTCCGATAACTCAAAAGGTCATTACAGTACCCTATCGACTTTATTTAAATGTGGCAAATGCGAGAAAAATATAATACGATCACTGTCGGATTTAATTCCTTGCATTCCAAGCTCAATGAGAATCGACAGCAAAGGAAATTTGCATAGTAAACATACAAGGTATTTTTCTCTAGAGTATTAGATTAAATGACAATTTTAAAGTTAGAAAATAATAACTGAAAAAAAAAGAAATTTTAAGCATCAAGTTTAGTTGAGAATATTAATATGAAATGTAGAAATATATTTTTTAATATTCAGGAACGTATTTGAATGAACCTTTGCAGACATTTAACATGGAACTTGGACGATTATATTGTCACACTGAGGACCGAGCTAGGATCTTGGCGAAGGGTTTATTGGCGACTTTGGGGAGATTGCCATTTCATATTTTGTCGTCAATGTGACACTTATTTTCCAATAAATCAGATGGATTGGTGTTCATATCATCCAGAAAATGTTCAGTTTTTTGTCAATGAACAACAGAAAAATGTATGCTATCCAATTGGACGATTTCCATGTTGCAGTCAAAGAACATTTAGATTTGAAGTGTTGTCAAATCGAAATGGGTGCAAATTTAAAGTAATTTATTGTATATAATTAAAATGTACACAAAAATGTGCTTATTGTACTGTTTCAAATAAAATTATTGCGTTTTAGGAACATTTACCTAAAATATTTACAAGACAAGAGGAAGATGTTTTAGAAATTTTCAGTACTTTTAGAGATGTGATTGTGATAGAACCACCTCAATTGTACTACCCTGAAAAAATAACTAGATTAATAGCTCGAAATGCCTGTTTAGAATCTGGAAAATTAATATGCAACGATTCATCTTGGTGGGAAGGTATCGAGCTTGCACCACTCAGACCGAAACTTGGATTACTTGGTAAAACTTAAAACATCGTTTTCTCAGATTTTGACAAACAAAGTGCAATAAAAAGATATTTTGTGATATTTTAAAGAAGGATATTACGATATCTAATAATGATATCGGATTGTATTAAGGTAGTTTTTTCATAAAATTATTATATTTTTAGGTAAAATCTGGGACTCAAGATCGATGAAAACGTCTTGTCAGACGCCAACTAAAGTTCAGAAAAAAATACGACATCAAGATTCAAGAACGACAGACGGATCTTCGCCCATCTCGTCAATTACTGAAAGTGATGATGAAAATGTTGCTACCGAATGCGAAAGTAGCGTTGAAGATGACTCTTATAATAGCGACGAATCGCAAAGAAATTTCAATTTGCATTTAATTCTGCCTCGAAGGAAAGGTCGTACAGAAAAAAAGAGGTATACATTTATGCAAGAAATACTTATTTCTTCTTATTTCTACATTCATATTTTAAATTGAATTTAAATTTATCTACGCATTACTAATCTGTTGCAATTAATTAACATAAATGAATTAGAAAACGTGTTGTTTACAAAAGTAGCACATCTGGTGCTTGGAATGCTGACTTAACTGTAAGATGCAATCAAGACAACCAACGTGAATTTGAAGAAAAAGTTACTAAACAAATGATATCGCTTTTAACGAAAAGAATGAATGTTGAAATTGGCATTGCAGTAAAGACTAAACCAAATCATAAACACCTATGGAGTAACATTCAACCATTAGGTATGTAATCTTAAAAGACAACTTAAATAATTAGTATCATTAATATTTTTCATTTTTGTCATTTTAGGTGGCACTTACGTTAAATTGGAAGCTGAATTCCGCGAGCAACAAGTTCAAAGTTACAAAAACAAATATTCAAACTCAACTTTAACTCGAAGTATTAGATCGGCTAAATAGTAATAAAATTACAAAAGTTTAATTAAAATCTCGTTCTGAAAAAGTTACTCATTCAAAGGTAAAGGAAGTTTAATTGTATGATTAAATAAAAATGTTAATTGCAAATGAATAAAAACAAATCTAGACATTAAAACGTTTTATTCAGTCAGTAAGATACCTTTTACACAATAATATCAAAGATAATCATTAATAATATCATGTCAATCAATACAAAACATTGTCATATATAAATTCACAATAATGAAAAAAGAACATTGTCATTTAGAAACATAATATATCAATGTAATAATAATGATCGCAATAATAAAATAGTAACGATATAATGACGAATGATAATAATAAAAAAATGGAATAACCGTAGATCATATGATTAACGCAAACCATTGCAACCACTTATAATATCATTAAATTTTCTCACACACTGACTCTGTACAAAAATTCATTTAAAAAAACTCACATCGTGTTAAACAATACTATATCTGCTCGACTATCAACGTAGTCAATAAATTATTCCTATTTTTTTCATTAACTGCAAAGACTCAATCTTGCTTTTACTGGATTTGTAGAATATCCTTTCATACTTTCCTTGTGCTACCAATTTCACATTTAAACAAAAATGCATTATTTCAACTTTAAACAATTTTTTCAATGCATACAAATTAAACTTGGTGAAAAATAGTATATTACTTCACTGAGTGGGAAAAGTAGAGGCTTGTTCTCACGAGTGAGATGGCAACACGAGCGAAGCGAGTGTTGCCATGCTCACGAGTGAGAACGCCTCTACTTTTTCCACGAAGCAAGTACGATATTTTTCTTTACGAGGTGGGAAAAGCGTTAGCTTTTCCCACCGAGTAAAGAAAAGTAATTTAAAATGCAATTTCAATTTAATTTTTTTGCTGTCAATTCGGCTTGATAAGATAGTTGAAAATACTAAATTGATAGATTCAACAAAAACAAGGAAGACAAAACTTACTGTCCTGCTTTGTTTAATACGACTATATAATTACTATTTATAATTATATTATTTTTAAAACTTTTTAATAATTATATAATCAATGTTTTTAAATTAAAAAGGACGTCTGATTGAAAACTAAATATGATAAATCTTTTAATGAAAAGTTTGTCTTAAGGTGATTCTTGAGATCTGCTACACCGAAGTTAGTGTCTTTTCATTTTTAAATTGTTTAATAATGAAGTAAGTATTATAATGTGTATACTATTTCATTCTTTAGTTCTAGAAGAATCATATGATCAAAGAAAAATTCACTTTTTAGAGTAAACTTTTGGCTTCGTAACTGTCCCTGTTTTGTTTACAAAATGAAGAGAACAGAAAAATAGGGGTAGTTACGGAGCCCTAGGTCATTTTTGAGCCATATAAGAGCAACAAAATAAAAATAATGGTAAATTCGATTAGTGTGATAGAGAAATAGCATTTATAAAATATGTAAGTATACAAAAATTAAATTGTTATTGTCTACAATATTGGGAAGTAGATTTCGTTTCTACTTATTTAAGAAAATATTTGTTTGTTTAAGGTTATTTAAATGCTATATTGTGCTGTACATTTAAATAACCAAACATGACTGCATGAATTGTTTTATTTGATAATTGAATATTTGATAATATAAGTTTAATTTGATTAGAGCTATTTTTTTTTCTACATTCATCTGGAGAAAAAAAATAAAATAAAAAAAAGGAAAAATAAAGATTGACTTAACAGAAATGTGAAATTGGCGACACTCGTTTTCCATCTTCCACTTAAAATTCTTACTATTTGTATAATATTGTTCTGAGGTAGCGACTTGATCAAATTATGTAATTGCTATTTATTTCGGTTGCTAAATTATTGTGCGGATATGTGTATGTTGCATGAGTGTCCCTCGTGCTTCTCGTATTACCCTACAAGTCCAGAAACTCGCGTGTAGAAGTGTTCAATTTAACGGTTTCAAAAATACATACGTCATTCAAATAACCAAACGTTCGCCGATTTCATCGAGTAAAATATCATCTTTCCTCACTTAATTTTCCACTGACTGGCTACTCTTAGGACGCGTTCTCCACAAGTAACTCGGAAAAGGTCCGAAACAGATTAATATCCAAGAAGTATCGCTATTTTTGTCCAAAATATTTGATCCCTTGTTTGTTTTACGTCTCTTTTTCACGTTTACTCTTTTTTAAATCAATTTTCAAACTTGTGACATTTTTATTTTGCATAAATTTTGAATTTTGGATTTGTTCCGCGTTAAATGCGAAACGAGTCCTAAAAGTGCAGTTCCCATTGTTTTACCTTATCCATTAATTCTTTTTTATATTAGGTTTTTTCTTAGTTATTTATTATAGTTGAAACCCTGTCCCTAGGAAAATTAACTTGGACTCATAGTGGTCTCGATATAATTATTATGTATAAGGGTGTGTCAAAAATTATTATTATTATTATCATCTAAGCATGAAGGAAAAACGCCAAATGCCACAGAAATTCGTTTGTACCTTCAACACGCTCGAAGGTACCATTTTATTTTCTTTTTTTTTCTATTTTTTTATTTTATCATTTCTCTTAATCTTCATTTCTTATCTTATTTAGTTTCCATCCTTTCATTTCCTTTTTCTTAGTGAGTACACATAATATTCTTGAATATAAGTTTATACGTATATTTTTATATAATATAGTAAAATTGCAATTTAATCCATTTTATAAATAGTCTCATTCTTTCTATGACTCTGCTTATAGAAAACGAAACACGACTTTAAACAAATTATAAAAAATATTGTATAATAAGCGTATCATTTGGATTTGCATTTAGAACCTTTCTTTCTTATAATTAATTCGGAGTTTGCTGATATCAGATTTTGCTGCGTTTATTATATTTGTATATACGTATTTTATTCATTTTCTTTATTAATGCTGCTCGATGTGGTATTGAATTAGTAGTGAACACATGGTATTTTATTGACAAGTAAACTGACTCGCGAAAAATTATCCTTAAAATCTTCTTGCATTTGTTCAATTATAATACACCTATGTATATTTATTATTAAAAATTGTGTCTTAAATTTGACACATTTGGCTCGGTATATTGTAGCAACCTATGCTTGCGTTTACAGTAACAAATGTCTTTTTATTAACAATTATGCTAAGAAGTTTCAAATTCAAAAAGTTTGAACAAAAAGTTTGCTAAAGATTAGAACTTTACACGACTCTTTTGAAATTGGAAATTTAAAAATTTGTTTCACCTTTTCCAGACTTTGTCTATTAAAATTACGATAAAAATTGAAATTAATCAATGAATAGAAATAATTAATAGTAAGAAAGAAGAGTCAAAATCATATCATAATTTAAGAAAAAATGTCCAGTTCACTTGTCAACAATGAAACATACGATACACGTTTCCCTGGCATTCAGCCTTTCACTCTCATGAGCAACATGACGAGGCTACCGACGTTAGGCTTGCTATAGCACTTGTAAATAATGCCCAGCAGCAAATTGTGCTATTTTTTTTCTTCCTTAGTTCCACTTCTTTTTAAACTATTATTTCAAGAATAATTTATCACATTTTAATCTTTGTTTGTCACAGATTGGAAAGGGAAGGAAACGTGTTACGTTGCGCCTTGCCAATCGGCCCCAACGACGAAGCTCATTGTAAAAAATATAATTATTAGTAGTCGAGCCGTTGACTGGCGAGGAGACACATACACGATATTCAACTAACGCAACATTTTTGCCGAAAAAACTACAAACTTAGTTGATTGTCATTGTTGGTCAACTTAACATTTTTATTCTAGAGATTTGACTGGTTTTCTTTGTATTTCTTTTATTTATAACAGATCATTATTAAAAAAGCTTAATAAAAGATATTCATTTTTTGATAAAAAGAATATAACATAAGTCCATTTCTAAGTAAGGAAATTGTTTATAAGCAATAATAGATAATCATTTTAGAGGTTTCAGCAAATCAATTTTTAAAAGTAATAAAAATCAATTGAACGTTAATAAATGTTTCTAAATAATTAAGCATAAAAGCTATTACAATTTAGTAAAAGATATATAACACCAGTCAAAGATTTTACTTTCAACCAAGCAAAACTACGATTCCAAAGTGTGAGAACCTTTTCCATAGTTTATAACAAACTGAATTATAGTTAAAAAATTTGCATTTTCTTTGTCAAATTATTGTTTTTTGTTCAGACTATTAATCGATAATATAACAAAAATTACTTGAAAATTAACACGGGAAAAGATTCTCAAAGCATAATTATTTTTGTTTTTCATTTGAAATATATAGTGCTTCCTCATAAACGTGACACGCTCCCTCACCTGTAAGCAAACTAAAGATCATAAAAGTAACGTAAATTTCCATAAAATTTTGACCAGAATTTTGAATTTTGTCTCGACCGCAAGTTTTTCGAAAATTCGACCGCCACAAATGTGACGCAAACGCAAAAACAAAAACGAAAAATCGTCGTACGCGTAGGGTAAAAAGCAAATTTCAACACAAACTTTTGTTCAACACAAACAACCCTCGCGCAAATTCCATAGCCTCAACACTTTTTCCAGGGAGAAAATACAAACGAAACATACATATAATCGTTACATACTATTATTACCTATAGTGCTGATCCTACATCTAAAAACAGCGACAAAATCTCAAGACACTTCCGAATCCGGACTGACCTTAAAAGAGCTTCGCTCGCTTCATTACTTATTCAGAGCTTCTGTTGTTTCAAGTTCGTTTTATCTCATATAAAACATTAACAAAAATATTTCAACAAATTATTACAAACATAATGAATATTTTAACAATAATAATTCATAAAAAATTTTAAACTCATAAATGAAAAATGTTGAATTAAAATGTAAGAACAGTAATTATAATAATAAGAAATTTATTTCACTTTTACACCTTCCTTAAAATTAATTTTATTAAAAAAAAATTTACATTGACTTGATATAAAAGTAAGAAATCGTCACTTAATTAATTCATAGGTAAGATAAAAAATTAACAATTATTTATTAATATATTTAAAATATAAAGTGCTTAACAAATATAATTTTTAAAATACAATTTTTATTTTATTTTGTTTATAAATTATTTTATTTTATTTTAAACAAATTAAAGAAAAGTAATGTACAGTAGAACCTGTACTAAAATATGTTCTGCTTAATATCTTTTTCTTGTTTTCAGAAGCTCTCTATTTCTATCCTTTTCATATTTATACTACTATTAGATTAGAAGATGAATAATAAAGCGACGAACTAAGGTAGACAGTAAAGAACAACAAAACAAGATTCATTACAAGTTCTACCGTAATTAGTTTTTTAATAATTTATAAAAAAGTTTAACTCCAAAGCTTAATATTACGTATAAACTTATCTGACTTAAATGCATTAATCGATGTTACATAAAAAAGATTAAAAATATAAAAATATACTTGCTAAGTTTCAAATATCAAATTTTGTTATTTTAAAACTGGTGTAAAAATGTTTTTTTGAAAAGTTAATATAAAAATATTATTTGAAATATCACAAAAAATCTAATATACAGTAGAAAATCATCTCATTAATCATAAACAACTTAAAACTCATGCAACTACAAGGGAAAAGCAAGAACTAAGGAAAACATAACGCAAACTTAAATGTTTCAGAACAGTATGCAATATTTTATTTTTTTCATTTTTTTCGTGTATAAAATAAAATATACTGCATAATAACATTTAACAGAACGCAAAAAGAAAAAAAAAGTAGACAGATAAAACTATAAAAGTAAAAATAATAAGAAAATATGTAAAAGATTACATACAATGTTCGTCTCACATTCATTATGATAACGAGGGGAAAACACTCAGCGTAAAAAAAGTCTTACGATTAACGTTTGTATGAAATCACATTAAATAAATGAAACAATGAAATTTGGCTCCTCGTTTGAATAGTTTCCTCAGCGTCTTGCGATTTCTTCGCTCTTGTAACAGTAAATTCAATTATCGCTCTCTTAAATCGTTTGTCATCCTTATCATCTAAATAGAATCCGGCGTCTCGCTAATAGTGTTTCAGGAGCCGGACGGTTACTTTTAATGCTTACACACAAAGACCGCTTATAATCTTATGCAAAGTAAATTCGTCTGTCCTTGCTCAAAACTAAGACTGTATAAGAAATTAATTAATCGAATATCTCAACACTAACAGTATCAGTTCAAATATTCGTTTCTTTTTATTCGATACGTATTTTTTTGTTTAAACTAAAAACTAAATTAAAACTAAAAAAAAAACTAAAATTAATAAGCAGAAGTAAAATTGTTGTCTGCTTAGGTTTTTTGTTTTTTACTTAAATTACTATTTTATTTTATTAATTTCTTTTGCTTTCTGATTTATTCCTAAATTGAAATATTTAATAGTAAATTAAAAACAGCAAAACGGAGATTTTCATATACAATAATAAATCGATTAATTTATAAGTTGTACAGTCTTCATTTAAACAGCTTTTCTCATGTCTTTGTTTTATTACGTTCTTCTCGTTTTGTTGTTTATTCCAAAAGGCAGGTATTTTGGAATATACAAGCCTTACTTGTTTAATGGCTTCATAGTTAAAAATTGGTTTCTGACAACAGTTAAAGATTAAAACCATTAATAACTATAATTTAACCGGTTGTTGCATCTTGAATCGTAAGTCTTGTATGCTTATCTTGAAAACTATCATTGAATTAGTGTGCTTTTCCCAACGAGAGTATTTTTTATGGCAATCGACTCGATAACGAGAGGAGGGGCTAAATTAGTTTATGCGTCTTACCTGCTTCAAGTTTTCGTTATTTTACTTTTTGTTTGTTTGTTTTTTTTTTGTTTGCTTTGTAGTCTGTTTAATGGTGACGCTTTTTCTTAAAACCTGCACAAAATGAATCATCATTATTAATTTTAGTATCTTAGTTAATTCATTTCATCCTACTAATATATAAATTTCAATCTATGTTTGTCTGTTTGTCTGTGTGTCTGTTACCTCATCACGGCCAAACTACTGGACCGATTTAGTTCAAATTAGTCTCAAATTAAAGCTTATACTAAAAAAAAAATTTTTTTTTTCTAATTTTGGACTCCCATTCAGACGGTTGTTAGGCGGTTGTTAGGCGGTTGTCAGGGGGTTGTCAGGAGATCGTCAGGGGGTTGTCAGGAGGTTGTCAGGAAGTCTGCAGGTTTGTAGGAAGTTTGTAGGAAGTTTTCAGGAAGTGGTTTGGAGTTTGTTTTTGAGGTTGTGCGAAGGTTCTCAAGAGGTTCTCAGACAATGTTCATAGTTATTTCATTTTTTATTTCATTCAATTTTTCAAAAACTTTTGACACATTTTTCAGACTTCCTATATAGTTTGAAATTTGTCCAGCAAAACGACAAATATATCAGGGATCGTGAGGGGATCGTAAGGGAATCATGAGGGGGTCTTTCGGGGGTCGTAAGGAGGTATTAGTTGATAGAATAAACCGTTGGTCCTTACGAAAACTATTCCATTTTAATATTTCCTAAGTTAATTTATCAAGAGACACGGCAGTGTCTCTGGCCAAGTACAAAAAAAAACTTGTTTTTTGTGCCGCCAGGACTGCCGTGTCTCTTTTCAGTAACAAACAAGTCCCGCTTTTTGACATTAAAAAAAAGTAATAAATAATTAAAAGTTTGTTCTTTTTTTTGTATCATTATATAGCCTCCATCGAGTAGATGAGAATAAAAAAATTTTTTTTGATTTTGGTTCAT